>SNQJ01S0041235.1:30131-42324 GCA_010110895.2 Picea sitchensis | reverse complement strand
TCAAGCTGGAAGCTCAGTACTTGTCTCATCTCAATGTCTTGCTTTACGTCACAGCACTCAGGCTGGAAGAAAGATACTAGACTGGATTTACGTCACAGCTATCAAGCTGGAAGCATAGTACTATTCTCATCTCACCGTCTTGCTTTACGTCACAACACTCAAGCTGGAAGCAAGATACTCGTCCTGCTTTACATCACAACCATCTAGTTGGAAGCAGGATACTAGACTGGCTTCATGTCACAACTATCCAGCCAGAAGCTCAGTGCTAGTCTCATCATATCATCTTGCTTTACATCTGACAACTAGGTTATAAGCAAGGAACATCTCATCTTGCTTTACATCTGACAACTAGGTCAGAAGCAAGGAACATCTCATCTTGCTTTACGTCTGACAACTAGGTTAAAAGCAAGGAACATCTCATCTTGCTTTACGTTTGACAACTAGGTCAGAAGCAAGGAACATCACAACTACTCCCCCTTTCGAGGAAGGTCCTTTCGGACTACGCTAAGATTATCTCAGAAGTACTCAAACTTCACACGACATAGGGGCTTGGTCAACACGTCAGCAACTTGTTCCTCCGTGCTAATGTACTGGAGATTTAAGGCTCCTCTCTGTACCATGTCACGGATGTAATGATAACTGATCTCTATGTGCTTCGACCTGTCGTGGAATACATGATTCTTTGTCATTTTTATGCAGCTCTGGTTGTCACATAGAATCAAGGTTTCTCTCATCTCTAAGTCAAATAGGTCGGTCAGTAACTTTCGAAGCCATATAGCTTCGCAGCTAGAAGAACATGCAGCAATGTATTATGCTTCCGCTGTGCTGAGAGAAAGACTAGATGGCTTCCTACTCTGCCACGAGATCATAACTGATCCCAAACTGAAACAACATCCTCAAGTGCTTTTCCTGTCAGAAACACTTCCTGCCCAATCTACATCAGTATATCCACTCAATGTGAAATCATGATCTCCATCATAGTTGAGACCATAATCTATTGTGCCTTTAAGGTATCTCATCACATGTTTTGCAGCCACTAGGTGAACATGTATGGGCTCTACCAGAAATTAACTCAAGGTGTTCACGGCAAAACAAATGTCTGGTCTAGTGTTCGTCAGGTACATCAACGATGCAATAATCTGTCTGTACAATGTGGCATCAATCAATTCTGATGAAGTATCGACCAACAGCTTCAACTTCGCTTCCATGGGTGTATTCATGGGCTTGCATTCCAACATGTTGAATCTCTTCAATATTTTGACCGTGTACTTCCCTTGGTTAAGGAAGATCCTCTCAGGACTCTGCCATACCTCAAGACCTAAGAAATTAGGCCAAGGTCTTTCATTTCGAATTCCATTGCAAGTCTCTTTTTACATTCAGTGACAAGCTTTTCTTCTCTAGTTAAGAATAAATCATCCACATATAGCAGTAAGATTACTGGCTCATTGTTCATGATTTTGAAGTAGAAGTTAGAGTTTGCTTTACTCTTGGTAAAGCCTAAGCTCGTCAAGAAACTGTCTATACGGCCATACCAAGCTCTAGGAGCTTGCTTCAATCCGTATAAGGCTTTTTTCAATCTGCAAACATGAGACTTCCTGTCTTCAGCCTCAAATCCTTGAGGTTGCTCTATATACAATTCCTCTTCGATGACATCGTTTAGGAAAGCTGTCTTCACATCTATCTGGTGCAACTTCCACTTTATCTTAGCTGCAAGAGCTATGATGGTTCTGATCGAAGTGTATCTGGCCACAGGAGCGAATGTCTCTTCATATTCAATGCCTTCCTTCTGGGAAAAGACCACGAGCGACAAATCTTGCTTTATACTTCTCAATACTTCCATCAGCAGCATGTTTTATTTTGAAGAGTCATCTGGAGGATACCACATCTTTATTCTTCTGTCTGGTAACTATTTCCCATACTTCGTTCTTCATTATGGATTGGTATTCCTCTATCATGGCATCTGCCCATTCTTTCCTCTCAATGGCTTATTCAAGGCAGGTAGGCTCCTCTTCTAAGAGATCACACATCAAAGCCGTATAACTAGAGAATGGCTTTGGTCTTTTCATCTGTCTCATAGTTCCTTGGGGAACACCACACTTCTCTCCATCTTGAATAAGCTCTCTAGCCCAAGATGGCTTTCTTTTATGGAGGATCGTCATCTGAGGAGGTTCTTGCATTTCTATTATATCATGGTCTTCTAGAAGTTCCTCATCAGGGGAAGTTACGACTTCCCTCACTGGTTCCGCAGCTCTGGGAACCTCCCTCATTGTAGTATTGTGGATTACGGGTTCCTCTTCACATACCTCTTCAAGCTGGCATAGCTTAGATTTCTTGAGCGCTGCATCTTCATCAAAGGTCACATCCCTACTAATCTCAATGTGATGTTGACCTGGTATATAGATTCTGAAGGCCTTGTAGACCTCACAGTATCCCACAAATATTCTTTTCTTTCCTGAAGGGTCCAACTTGTTTCTCTTTTCTTTAGGTATATGAATAAACACCGGACAACCAAATATTTTGAGATGGCTTACCTATGGCTTCTTTCTAGTGAACATCTCTTCTGGTGTCTTAAGCCCAAGTGCACTATGGGACAATCGGTTCTACACATAAACAACTGCCATTGCTTCTTCTGCCCATAAGCACATAGGAAGATCTTGATCATGGATCATAGTCTTCACAACTTCCAATATGGTTCTGTTCTTTCGTTCAGCTACATTGTTTTGTTGGGGATTATAGGGAGTAGTGAACTCCCTCTTGATCCCAACATCTTTGCAGAAGTTCACAAACTCTTTTGAGGTATATTCTCCTCCATTATCTGACCTGAGTATCTTAATCTTCCTTTCAAAAAGGTACTTTATCAAGGCTTTGAATTCCTTGAACTCACTGAACACTTCATCGTTAGTTTTCAAAAAATATATTCAATTTTTACGAGAGTAATCATCAATGAATGATACATAATATACATACCCACTAATGGAGGATGATGGAATTGGCCCACATACATCTGAATGGATGAGTTCTAGGACTCCTTTTGTCTTGTTGTCCCTCTTCGGAAACGGGTTCTTGATATTCTTCCCTTGTGCACGTCCATTGCATATGCCTTTATGGTCACCTTTGAGTTATGGTAAACCTGTGATTGCTTTGCATATGTATGGTAGTGTATTGTAGTTAATGTGGGCTAACCTTCTATGCCAAAGTTCACATGAGTTTTCAATGGCGTGGGTCATGGCAGCCTCTGAGTGACCCTTTAGTTTATACAAGCCATTTTCTTCACTTCCAATGNTACAATTGTCTTTTGACCAATCCGCAAAAGGGGATTTGGTCCTATTACAATAACCGACATGATCAATCCACAATGGGGATTGATCCTATGAATAATATATCAATAATAATAATAATAATACTCTTTGCAGTTACATTATTTCAACACTTCCTAGGGCATGAAGCATAGAAACCCATATGAGGGTGATTTACATTAAGGATTGGGCAAAGTAAAGCTCTATGAATTCAAAGGTGTTACAAAAGGCGAGGTAGTAAAAGCTTGGTTGGAAAATATGGATCTATGGTTTTTTCTGTGAGACTGTTCTGGTAATCAAAAGGCCAAGATGGCCATTTATCAATTGAAAGAGAGTGATCTTCTTTGGTGTAGAACCCTCAAGCCACAAATGGGTTATGAAACCTCCATGGTATTATGAGAATAGCTTCAGGAAGAGTTCTACAAGAAGTACCTTTCTTAGGAATACCTAGAGCAGAATTTGAATGAGTTTCATTCTCTTAGATAGGGACCTCGAACAATGTTGGAATATGAGGCCCAATTTATAAAGTTGCTTAGATATACTAAGCATTTGAATACTAAGAAGTTGAGAGTAAACAAGTTTTTTTATGTCTTGAATCCTAAATTCAAGGAGCAAGATTGTATTCAAATGCCTCATACTTTGCATGAGACAACGTATAGAGCATTTATTGTATAAGGAGAGTTGTTTAGTACATCAAGGAATAAAGGTGTTATAAGATATCCCAATTCTATATTTTTTGAGGAATCACATGTGTAATGGATTTCCTAGGGGTAGTTCTAAACCTTCTCCCTTGAGGCACCAAGAATCCCAAAGAGGCATTTCTTTGGGAATTCAATGAAACTTGTAGTGTAGAGAGGGGCCACCTCCTAGGCCCATTGTTCAATGGAGTAGTACCCATTCACAAACTTATTTTCAAATTTCATCTTAGACCCCATTCATGCCACCAAGAACTCCAAGGGAACCTCCAAAAGGGGGATGTTGGGGTTATGGAGGATGGTATTTTGAGAAATACTTCACTAGGAAACAACCAGAGTCGTAGTCTAGTTAGAGCTACACTACTATTAGAGATATGGGCATGACCCAAAGGATTCATGTGTTTTTCCAAAATCATAAAGTTGAGCATGAGTCCTCTGGACTAGAGATAGCAAGTAATCTTAATTGCATTGTTCTTTGTATTTTAATTGACCTTGATGTTCTTGAAATATTTATTTCCCATGATGCTTTAGCTAGATGTTGCATGGTGGTAATAAACCAAGTTATTTGGATCTAGCTGAGATGGCTTTAGGGACTACACAAGGGGTTGGTTCCTTGGTAAAGAGATGTGATCTTGATTTCGGAGTATGTTTTATGAAGATTGATATGTATTCAACTACTATTGGTTCCTATTATTTTATCATAAGAATGGATTGGATTGAGGCCCATTGGGATGTTTTAGATTGTTAGGAAAGAATTTGCATTTTTTGGATGATTTGGATACCAATGACTCTTCAAGGAAAGAAGAGGTCAGTATCTTTGCGACTTATATCAGCCCCATAACTAAAATATACTCTCATGAAAGGTTGTCGTATGTATGTTGTGGTGATTGTTTTGAATGAAGGTAATCATTCATCTTTGAACTATTATATTGTTTTAGCTAAGTCTCCATATGTTTTTCCTAATGAGTTACTTGCACTTCCACTAAAGCAAGAGGTTGATTCTTTATTGATCTCGAGCCTAGTATTGAACCCATATCCAAGTAACCTTATCATATTACTATTCCATAATTGTGTTAGTTGCAATTGATACCTCAAGAGATTTTTGACCTAAGTTTGATCAGACCTAGAACTTCACCATGGGGTGCACCTATGATATTTGTTAAGAAAACGATGGATCCTTGAGGTTGTACATTTATTATAGGAAGTTGAGCAAAGTCACCATTGGAAATAAATACCCCTTGCCTCATATTGATGATATTTTTTACTAGATGAAGGAAACCACAATGTTTTCTAAAATTTACTTTTGATCGAGATATAATTGAGGGTTAAGTATATTCCAAAGACCATCTTTCGAACTCACTTTGGGAATTATGAGTTTTTTGGTGCACCTTTCAGATTGACCATTACCCCTAGTGTACTCATGAGTTTGATAAAATAATTTTTTTGGAAATATTTAGACAATTTGTCAAGTATTTCTCAATGATGTTTTTCAAGTTTGTGGCTACATGTTTGGAATGACATATTGTGAAAGCTACGCGGTATCATCCTTCAAGTTTTTTGCAATCTCATGACATTCCTTAGTCAAAATGAGAAGTGATTTCGATGGATTTTATTGTGGGTTTAGTCAAAATGAGAAGTGATTTCGATGGACCAGGTTAAGGTCCACTGAGACATTTACAATCCTAGTTCAACCACTTGGGAGGATGCAAATTTTATGTGCCTTGAGTATCCATTTTTTTTTCATATTAATTTCAAGATGAATTTCCCAAAGAGGGTAGTGTGTAATGCCCCATTTTGTCTAACTATGTTTCTATGCATGATTTGGAGATCAACCCTATGTAGACAAGGTAACTCATTTTGTATTCCAAAGTTGGTGATTGATTTGTGATGTGATTTATGTTCATCATGGTGAATTTTGTACAAACCTAAGGATATATGTGGTTTTGTTGTTTCTAAGAATCCTACTTGTATTGCTTGATTAGGAAATGACTTGGTATGCATAGAATGGAATGATCTAGTTTATAGGTATGATAATTGATGACATATGGTTATTGTGATGATGTGAATCATGACATGGTTATTATGCCTTGATTTTGTGATATGAACATGTGATATTGTTGTCATTATGAATCCATGTAAAATACCATTGATGTTACTATGTACGTGTGAGATATGGTAAGTCGATCAAATACACTAGAACTCTTGGAAGGAGTTGAATGGCTTGTGATTTAGAAAAAGGATATTAAGGAGGATTGAGCTTCATCAGAGTGAATCTCTTCATCTATAATGTCATGAATTTATGATTTTGATTATACATGGCGATATGAAATCATATTAACCATAAATTGTCGAGGAAATTGGTCACGTGGTTGAATGAAACAAGTGTATATGATTATCTGAGGAGACTCCAAGATGGGAATGAGACATGCAAACTAATATATGTAAAACTTGGATAAATTTGTTTATGGGTTATGATTAATGAATATGCAATGCTCCTTGATGTGTGTGTTTGCACATGTATAAGACACAAGGTCTATCCTTTCCAATTGACCATCATATAGGTGTAGGAAGCAACCAAGATGCTCTTGGCCTTGTTGACGAAGGGATGGGTAGAGTTTCTTAGGATTTCCTACCTAGTCTTGAGATAGAGGCTCAGTGTCTCTTATAGGCATGGAGTCTCTCATAGGGTATGTATGATCTGGGATAACAAGGTAGAGGTGTCTACCAAGGCTTGTCTATAAAGAGGGTTCCCAACTATAGTAGGCAACATGCCTCACATTTATGTTTGGGAGAGTGTGCAATAAATAAGTAGAGTCAGTATCCCTCCAAGAGGCTTCTACCTTCACAAATTTGGGGGCACCATATTGAGATAATTGCATGATCCCATGAGTGCACTAGTTGAACCTGTAACTTACCCTATTTTTGTGTCAACTTGAAAGTAATAATATTTTAAAGAAATTGGCAATTCACTTTTAATTGAAAAGAGAAAAAGAGAAAAATACCAGGATGACACTAAGGTGGGGGTGATTAATCACTAATTTATAAATATTAAAAAATGGAATTTTCTCACCATGCCACCCAAGTGGGTGATAATACTCTAATTTTGGAATTAAAGAAATACATAATTTTTCATGGGGTGAGATGGCCAAATTCTTGTAGCATATAAATAAGAGAGCCTCCCATGGGTTTGGGGACATGTTTAAGATTGTAATGAAATGTTTCTAAAATGATGCCAAACTATATACCTTTGTAATCCCCAATTTGGTGAAGGGAGCTTGAAAACCTAACCAAGAATTTGACTATGGGAGGTGGCACAACTCCAAACTGTGATATTGACATTGATCTCTATGTTAGAGGTGCACCACTTGCCTTGCGAGACCAATGGAAGGAGTCCCCACCATTGATACATACCCTACATGTTCATTAGTGTTTATGCTCCATGTTATGATCCCACACAACTAGAGGTTCCCAAAGAAAATAGTTTTCCTACATATGAAAGGTTGAAAATTAACTAATTGGCCCAAATTGAGTTGGCAAGGGAAGGAAATTGGAATATTGGAAGCTCAACATGGAAATTCAAGCATTCTCATGACATGTATAATTATCTATTATTGTGCAACTCTAAATATGATATGGAATTGTTATCAATTTTTTTCATATACTAGTTATGTGAAGCTAATGGTTGTGATATTGGTTGGTTGGAGTTGTATATGAAATGGCTTGTTGAATTAGCATATCATGTTAGAATGTTATAGCTTACTAGCCAGCCTTGATATTGGTTTGTATGGTTTATATAGCTTTGTTGAATAATTCATTTGGTTAGATTTTAAAATATATGAAATAGTTAATTGTTGGAAATGATAGTGTAGAGTCTGTTTACATAGCTATGAAATGTTGTATATGTTGATTTTTGTCTATGCACACTAACATGGTAAATGAATTATTCATGAAGAAAACAATGTGTAGGGGCATCCACAACTTGCAGCAATAAAAGTCCACTCAGAAAGAGATTTGAGCAAGAAAGATAACAAGGAAAATATGCTTATGATGATAAGAAATTTGAGATTTAAGCAAGAAAACTAAAAGGAAAATATGCTTACGATGATAAGAAATTTTAGTTGGGATTTGCCCTTCTTGTCAAGAAGATGCATTGCAAATGGAAGAAGAAATGGCAATATTGGTAACCATCTCTCATCTTTCTATTGTTGGCATATTAAGAAGTGGATGTGATGTAGCAACAGGTTGTTGATATGTGTGTTTAAATTTGTAGCACTATCATCTTAGTATGAGAATGCATACTAATTGTTTCTAGAAATGCATGTATGAAATTTCCTAGTTCGTGCATGTTTAATAAATATTCATGATACCTGTAGATATGACCATCTTGTGAAATATTGAGTGATAGAACAAATTAGGTAAGACCAATCATTCCACTATTGGCATAGAAAGGTTGTATGTCATTCATGAAGAAAAACAATTTGGTGTACAAATCATTGCCTTAGTTAGTAATATCCTTCCATATATGAACGTGTTTGGGAAAATCAATGCTTAACGTTTAACACCCTTGTTGCATTAATTTTGTGATGGGAAAAATGAATTGGATATACTAGATGTTATGCAAGTTGGGAAACCTTAATCTTTGTGTTTTCACATGGGAAGAAAGAAATGAAAATGGGTAACTCATTACCTAGAATTAATATTTCGTGTTGATTGTCATTGCTTAAATAATGTGATTTGTAATGCAAATCATTGTCATTATTGACATTCATGTTTTTGGCATTGTAATTGGGTGATGCCATTAGCACTGAATTGTGATAATAAAAAAATTAATTACATAAAGGCAAAAAAAATTCCCACCTTCGACAACAGTTGGCTTTGTATTGATCTATTTTTATTGTTTTAGGTTAGTACATCTCTTATGCATATGTTGTTAACAAAGTGATTGTGAAAATCACTCAAAGAGTTTTAGTGAGATTGGTATATCTCATATGTGGACACTAATAGCAAAGTGTAACATGCCCAGACCCCTATCTAAGCCACTTTACTATTAATTCTCTAATACCATGAGTAATTATGCCCAAATAGGGATTTGATACCAATCTATAATATGCTCTGCATATGATACAATATGAAGGAACAACAACATGAAATACCATGCATAATGGCATAACATACATAATTATATATGAAAAATATTTATTAAGCTTAACAACAACAATTAAACACATAAACACACATTATAATAGCAATAGAAAATACATATAAGCATAATACTTATCTTATATGAAATCACCAACTGGTTGAAAACCTCAGACATTCCATCCAGCCATAGACAATGTTGTTCTAGCTCTCTCAACAACAGGTCACCCTTGAGTTGGGGCTATGACTCCATCGGAGCAAAGGCTACCTAAGCGAACTAGGTATAACAAATAGTATAAATGGTCTCTAGATCAAGGTACCAAAATCCTACAGCAATTCCAACCAGCAACTCTCGTCCCCCTCGGCCTGCACAACCCAAAGAAATGTACCCCCTTCTCTACTCCACGCTCCCTTAGGTTGTCCCACTTCCCTTTCAGGGGTTCATCACAGGTTGGACAGAAAGTATCTAAGTTTTGGCTCCATGAGTTTCAACTGCACAAATGGAGTCTCCATGCACCCTCTAGGCCTCACAGACTAGGCAATCCTACCCACCCAATTACCCCTCCAGGGCTCCAACCTTCCCTTAGGGAATCCAAGGAAAATAGGCAACAAAATCCCACTTGGGTTCATAAGGTTTCATAATGTCACAAGGTTTTTGGCTCTCCTGGCTCACACCCCACATCCAAACCAAAATGGAATGATATAATGGTAGAATGATGGGCTTTCCAATAAGCCCCAAACATTATATATGCATGTTCCCTTTTTGACAAGTGGAACTCAAGGAATTACATTTCCCCCTCCTGGGAACTTGTTCCCCTTAGGAACTTGGGATATAATCATAAAATAAGACTTAGGACTTGGGAATATGATATTATATTCATTGTCATATCCCCTTTCATTAATCCCTTAGACCCCTTTCCCTCTCGTGGAGTCCTAGCCCCCCATACTCTTTTATCTGATTTGGTTTGTAGTCATGATGTATTTCATTAATATATGACTGTCATTACAATATAAAATGCTAGGCTCATCGATCGTTCGACACACAAGCACTCTAGACCAAAACACACAAGCACTCGACCCCAAAACCATTTTGGCTCACTAGCCCATATAACATAAGTACACATACACATACAATTGGAGATGAAAATTGGGGCACTACATTAGCCTATTTTTGCATTGTCCTCAGTGCATTATATACAAATATACAATCAAAAATCCTAAAAAAGATTCAAAATGTTGCAGGTACTCCTCTTGCATGGCATCCTCATGCTCCCATCTAGCATCTTCAAAACCGTAGGAGGTCCATTGAGACATTTTCAAGTCGATGGCTTGATTCCAAATCACCTTGATCTTCTTATCCAATATGTGCATCGGATAGAACTAGAAGTTCCCCTCATGCTCCACCTGGATCACACTCTAATCAATTATGTGGTTAGGCTTAGAAGCCTCTCCCGCTCTAGGGATCCAACCTTACCCAAGGCAACCCAAGGAGAATTGGCAACAAAATCCCACATAGAATTCACAATGTCACAATGTCTCTGGCTCTCCTAGCTCATATCCCACATACCCAGACCAAAATGGAATGATAGAATGGTAAAATGATGGCTTTTCCACTAAGCCCCAAACATTATCCATTTTTTACAAGTGGTACTTAAGGAACTAAGTTTCCTCCACTTGGGAACTTGTTACCCTTAGTTAGGAACTTAGGGTATAATCATGAAAATAAGACTTAGGAATATAATATTATATTCCTTGGCTTAGCCCCCTTTCCCTCTCGTGCAGTCTTAGCCCCCGGTACTCGTTTGTCTAACTCGATCTACAGTTGTGATGTGTTTTATTAATATATGTGAGTGTGATTACAATGTACAATGCTAGGCTCACCAACCTTTCAGCGTACAGGCTCTTCGACCTAACATCACTTAGGCACTCCGGCCCCAAAACCATACTGACTCACCAGCCTATATTGTTAATATTATGGTAGCTTCGGGAGGTATGAACCTCTATTGTGACCTATGACGAGACTAGAATCCTCCGAAAGGAAGCAAAGAATTGAAGGAAACCCTAGACAAGTTGTCGGTTGGACAAATACATTTAAAATGAATTTATTGATACCCAAAAAGAGAAGTCAGCCCCAGTTAGCCTGCCCAGTTAACTATAAATATAGGGCGCCAGTTCTCATTATTGATCATCTCAGCAGTTGCAAAGAGAGCCAAATCTGCGCAGGCAGTTGCAGTTTTGGTGCGCAAGTTTCTAGGAGAGCTGGGAAAGTGAGCGTTAGCTTCTGGGTGGGATCATCTGTTCAGCTTAGTTTCTATTCTTGCTTGGTGCATTAGCCTCTCTTGGCTATTGGATTGCTACCAGGATTCTCTTCTCGGTCAAGGTCAAGGTGCTCGAAGGGTGGCTTCAGCTTGTGGTTGGGTGACGAGGATATCGTCAATGGTAAAACGAGCACAATCTTCTATATTCTAACAGGTTATGGGCCCACACCCCTTCAGTCAGCCTAAAACGCTGGAAGGAAACATAGCCGCTAGATATCGAGCTCGTTGAGGAACTGTCGCTAGGGTTACTAGCAGGAGCAGTTTCCAAAGCACCGCAGCTAGGGTTACTAGCAGAAGCAGTTGCAGAAACCCTAATTCTCAGATCCGGCACCTTGTGATGGAGCATCTCGCTCAAGGAGAAGATATTCAAATGCACCCTAACTCAGCGCACCTATTGACTCTCTCAAAAGACAGAAATGGCGAAGTTGAAGTTTTGGATCAAGGCATGACCAGTTACCAGTCAACCGAAGACATGTGTGAAACAATTAGTCTCTTACACTACTCAGCACATACCAGGACAATTGAAGAGGATATGTGGATAATCGACAGTGGATCTTCCAAGCACATGACGGGAGATCAAGCTAGACTCTCAAATCTAAATGAGAGAAAGACATCGTACAAAGTGGAGCTTGGAGACAAAAGCACTTACCCCATCGAAGGATTTGGACAAGCCTCCGTCAAGTTGGAATCAGGTAATCATGTTCACTTAAGCAATGTTTTATATGTACCTGGTTTAGAAAAGAAT
>SNQJ01S0041235.1:7024-25244 GCA_010110895.2 Picea sitchensis | reverse complement strand
AATGAAATGCAACATGTGGGCATGACTCTTGTGTTATCAAATTAGTATTTGATTTCTTTCAACAATAAAATGTATATTGAATTGACCATGCTAAAAGAATAGAATCAAGATTGATTATGTTCTAGTAGTAGTGTATGGCATGTGAATACAAGTTTATATTATTATAAGATCATAGCTACTCGAGTTGAGATATATTGTACTAATTCTTTGCTTGATAGTAGAGAGACTTATTAAAGCCTCTGTGCTTAAGCTTGGCACTTAAATAATAAACCTTGTTGGAAAAATTTGTGGGCAAAGTGGATTTGTTCATGTGTGAACCTTGTATTATGAAGTTAACATTTCATCCATCTGAAGGGAGAGGATTCTATGACTTGCGCCTATAGTTTTTTTTAACAATAACTGAAAAGGATATTATATTAAACGATTGCGCCAGAGGCAATGCAACAAGCAAAATTTACAAAATTTTGACTCTTTTATAACAGAGTTCATGCCTATATGTTGCCTATCATATAAAACAAAATGAAACTTGTATGTTCGGGCAGAATAACTGCCATATATCATAACATGTTGCCCTATGAGTAAAATACATTTAAAGAACTTCAAGGTGCTATGTCAATGTTTGGTTCATCCAATATTTCAGTTGATCTCTGGCTATTGTCATTTGTTTCCATTGGTACAACCTCTTGCCCTTATTGATCTTCGGTTGTTTGTCCTACCTGATTGTTTGATCCTAAATTAGAGGCTTGTGGGGCAGCTCTAGCTCTGAAATAATCTCGTTCTTGGTCAATCATATNGCTATTGTCATTTGTTTCCATTGGTACAACCTCTTGCCCTTATTGATCTTCGGTTGTTTGTCCTACCTGATTGTTTGATCCTAAATTAGAGGCTTGTGGGGCAGCTCTAGCTCTGAAATAATCTCGTTCTTGGTCAATCATATTTAATCTTTGCAACAATGTGGTCACTGTCATTTCCAACTCATGTATTATTTTCCTTTCATTCTCTTTCTCGTAATTGCCCGACTTCTTGCTCCAACTTCTCTGTCTTCTGCATTCTGTCTTCTGCATAAGCATGATCATGGTTTGCTCCAAAGCAATAGATTTTTGTCTTTCATAGATAAGGCTCTTAGCCTTGCTTAGGAGAAGAGAAACAACCCATGTTGTTGATTCTACCTGTGTATTCACCATAATGGGCCTAGATACCTTAAGTATCGCTTCAAACCGCTTCATATTTGTTTTTATCTCATTCCAGTTTAGATCCGTATCATTGAATGCTCCCCAATTCACAATGTTATTGCCACAAATCTTGAAATGCAAGATGCAATGAGAAGAGATAACAGAGTTAAAATCCAAGGGAGGGTTGGTCACAAGACCAATAGATAGGGCTTGAAAATTTTAAGGCTCGAGATAAAGAGAAAGACGGAAGGATGAGGGTTTGAATACGAAAGACAAAAAGATTTTGGGGAAAACACAAGGAAGCCAGAGGGAGCCTAAAAAATTTGAAGACTGAGTTTCAATAACTTCACCCCAAAATCCAAACCCTAAGACGAAATTCAAGAGGGAATGAAATTGGGAAACGAGGAAGAGAGATAGACCAAGAGGCGAGGGTGGGGAAACTGTTGTTCTAGAAGCCAAGTAAAGATCAATTTGAGAAGGATAATAATCCAAAAGACTGTAAAAACTATCAATGAAAGACCACTCAATGCAGAGTTTAGAGAGATTCGTTTTTAAAACAAATGACAAGATCGTGAAGAACCCGATGGTACTTGGAGACCGAAGAACGATTGTCGTAAGGAGAGATCTAGGAAGGGAGATATTCTTCGCCTGCATCTAGATGGGGACCGTGGCCGATCCGTCAAGCCCTGGACACTAAACCTACGAAATTCCCCATGCTCGCATTCACAATCGACCAAACTGCACACGCGCCTGGGCTATTATTGAAATAACTCGGTCTTAAAGGAGAGGATGTCAACAAGACCTTGACACATCTCCTATTGTCCTTACCATTGCCACGTATCATTACAACAATTAAGGGACGAGATGGGCCCTTAATTCCCATTTTATTAACATTTTCCCTTTGTTTAATCTAGATCCCATCTTTACGTTTTTATCTACCTCCTCGTTGTGGTGTCTTTTGATATGGAAGAAGGTTGAGTTGTTAAGGAGTCTAAGGATGTCAAGAATACGAAACATGATGCCTTTGAACATGTTTCCTCCTGTTATGTTCTTGTGGATTATGGCTCTTATGACGAGCATTGAGTTGCCACATATAATAAGATTACTAATTTGGTGGGAGGGAGCCAATTTGATTCCCACATAAAGCACAAAGGCCTCTGCTTCATTATTGGTTAGAGTTCCAAGGCCCCATGCATAGTTGGTAACAATGTGTCCTTCGGGCTTATAAATCACCACCCCCCGGCACCTGTCACCCCTGACTTGCACCTATAGTATCTGCCTTTCCATCAATCAATCTTGTATGTCCACCTTAAGGGTTCATTATCGGGTTCAGGAAAGAGTTCATTAAATAGTTAGCATATAAGCAAGCTCTCGTACAAGCTATCATAACCCTCTCCTATTGTGAATGGAAAGATAACTAGCCGATGAGTTAATAATCTTAATATTCTTTTCAATGATGACATTTTTCTTTGACTTGTCAATTGATACTTTGTACATATTTGGGTAAATGTATACATTGAAAAGGCAATTAATTGTGTTAAAGAGGCATTGTGGTTATGATAGAATGGGGTTGGTTCTTGAGATTGTACTTATGGTGTCAAATTGTGATCAAATGATGATGATTATTGAGACCATCAAAAAACATTGAATGATTAATTGATATCTATGCAAAGATTGTTAAATAACCTRMGGACTTGGATAAAGTCCATGGTGATGATTATGACTTGTGTATGAGAATGTTGTTGAGAACATGGTCAAGATTGGGGTTATACTTTTGAATCTTAATGCGGTTATTGTTGCAAGCAGAATRTAACAAGGGATTTCAACTRATATTTGTCTARTAGACCAAGATAGTTACATACTTGGAACTTTATGGCAAACTCACATTTTAGTAAATTGTACTCTTGTTCATCATTCATATGTTTATTATGATTTAATAAAAACATAGTCCAATTATTATTATTTCATTGATGGTCTAGCTAGGATGTTATACTTCCGATATGTTTGTTGTGTCAAAATGGATGGTTTATTGTGACTATAAAATTCTTCTAGATTAATAAGTCGACACTAACTAAGATAAACAAATAAAATTGATGCATGTGTTTGGAATGTCGAAATACAAGATTCAGTGTAACTATAAAATTGCTTTTAGATTAACTAATAAATAATTGGAATGTCTAAATACAAGATTCAGTGTAACTATAAAATTGCTTTTAGATTAACTAATAAATAGTTCTTAGTATCAATAAATAAAATCTATACATATTCTCTATTTTTTTTAAAAGTGTGAACACGGTGAATTTCTTCCAAGTGGGATGCTTTAACTCCAATTTCTGGAGTACATGGTTTTCAAATATTTGTATACTATCATAAATAGCTTAGAGGTACATTTCGCAGGATAAATGCACAATACACTAAAATCTAACCTAAAACACAGATGCCTATGCATCCGTGTCTTAATAGAGTTTATCCACCTTGAAACCTTTAGAATAGAAAACTCCTTTGTAAGCACATGGTTTTAATATTATTACAAGTTTGAAGTTCAAAATTTGACTAATAACAATTCCTCTATGAACATGATGCATTTGACACCATCCACTAATTACCACTGGTGGCGGCTTTTGCTTTGACCTCTGTTTGTTTTCTTTCAAGTTTTCTTTCAAGTTCAGCTATAGCTGCATCAATCTCTGCAAACACTTGTTCTTTGGGACGATTCCCATCAACCTAAAATTTTGGAAGACATTATCAGAATTAAAAAAAATTACAAATAGGTTGTGAACTTGAGGCATTTAAAATAATTTAAGACTGTTCAACAGGTGAACTATCAAAATAAATTTAACCTAGAAACTGATCTGCATCAAGGTTCAAATCCTCAGTTCCCAAAAGCGAAACATCCTCATTGTCAAGTTTGATTGCTATGGAAACTCCTTGGGAGTGAACAAGGTACAATCATAAATCCGCTGTACTGAAATTACTAGGGCCAGCCATATCTCAAAGGAAAACTACAGACAAAAATAAAAGACCCATACAAAATAAAATACCTTCCAAATCAGATTTGTAAAATTAGAAAGCACATCTTCCAAATTCTTATGATGTGTTTTCAACCGTAACTTCACCTGTACAATACGAGAATACAACCATGTTCAGCCATAGAACTAACTGTCATTTAATTGCACTGCAATAATAATTGAATTCGAAAATATATCAATACAATATTTTATTCCTGAGCAGTGTGATATAAAATGGAAAAATATGGAAATGCCCAGGACCATGTACTTAAACTCTGGACAAGCATTAGAACACCCTAAGAAGCTCACAAATGTTTAAAAACGGCATTCATGCACTCTAGACCATTTTTAACTCCTTTTTTCTTCTGCTAAAAGAGTATCCAATCAAATATGCTATCACAGCATAACAGTGTATATCAATATTTCTTGCCTTCCCAAAGAACAGGTTCGGCTTTTATTGTCAGGTTTTCACAAAACACTAGTCCATGTTTCACAAGAAGAAAATGCAGCTATCCATTCACGTCATATTCCCTCACATATGTTTAAACACGTCATTCATGTGCTCTAGAACATCTTTAATTTCTTTCTTCTTATGATAAAACAGCATCCAACGGAGTATGGTATCACGGCATAACAGTGTATCAATATTTCATGCCTTAACAAAGAACGGATTCGGTGTTTATTTTCAGATTTTCTTAAAATACTTGTCTATGTTTCACAACAAGAAAATAAAGCTATCCGTTCACCTGCAACAGGCCAGCTTCTTGCCAGCACATATTATATAGAAGTAATATATAACAAGTTGAAAGACCTCTTGTTTTTATTCCAAAAGATTTAAGTCACAAACCAAACACACAGTTGGAAGCATTCTGCAGATCAAGGCATTGAACAGGTGTGATTTATCAGATTTGCACAACAAAGGAGGAAGCTCGGGTGTTTAAAGGAGCAGCAGCCATGCAGCAAGAGAATATAAAATGAGCTGAATAACAGAAAGCCTAAGTGGGTCTAGTCTGCAAAGTTCAAGTCTAGACACCAACTAAGAGACATTTAATGCATTTCTTGTCTCTGTAAAAGGAAAAATATAGGCAGAAACAGAATCACCTTGAGGTGGCAGGTGTATAATAAATGACAACTAAAATGGTAAGTAGGATCCTATTTGCAAGTCACAACCAACATTTACATAAGAAAATGCATAATCATCATAAAACATCAAGCATAAAATTATTTGCAAGCAGAAGCCATCCGTTGCCACTAAGCAAACTGTTGGTTGAAAAACGGGTAGGTCAAACACATCTTCATAAGGCAATATGCTAATTATCAATAGAAAAGGTGCTAATCACCATCAGCAAAGAAGCTAATAAGAGAGGCATTGAGTCACATTAATCATTTTTGTAACTTCAAAAATTCTATGTATAGCCCTATAATGGGCAAGGAGGGAGTTAGACAATAGTGATTACCATAAACTGGCAATCAAATGTAGCTATTATATTCTTAAGCACAACTCTATTGTATCAGTGTGACTTAAGCTATGTAACCAAACTTCTTACTTGGGGTTCATTTCCATACAGAAAACATACCCTGTACAGAAATGGTATGGGGATTCTTGGGAAACTTTATTGAACGTGAAACCCAAGGTTACAAATTTAGAGTAAAGATAATGAAACAAAGTAAACAGACAGCATTTGCGTGCCCCTGATTTAAATGAATAAGAGAACAAGACAGCATCTTTAGAACACTAAGAATAGCATTGCTTTTACTACTCGATGCAGTGGTCTACATATATATGTAAAAGTGATCAACAAAATGGAAGCATGAAACACAATTTTAGCAATAATGCTTCCACTCGTGATGATAACACCATTTGAAAAAGTATGCCTCTTATACACATCAAGGTCATTCACACACAATGGTCGGAGAAGTTACTATCCACACCCACTAGACTTCCTAATCATGATTTATGATGACCTCTTAACTTTCCAACCATTTTATACAACTAATGAAATAATAACAACATTCAAGCGCATTATAATTTTATTGATTACACGTGCATTCATTATAATTCCAATGTCACTACTCGACAAAATAGACTAAAAGGAAAAGTCGATCATAGCGTAGATCTTCAGCCATGAAAAAAAATTTAGGATTACAGACATATCGCCTAGACCATGATTGAGAGCATTTATTCCATAGGTTTGAGGTTGAGGGAATAGCTTTGTGGACAGGCTGTAACGTATCCAATACACTCTGTGCACTTTGTGGATATGGGGTACTTCTTTTAACCACCCAAATTTGCACCAATTTACTAAGGAACCGAACTCATAGCTCTGTTATTAACTATTTACCATAAGCAGGCATGATAGTACAGATTTATGCAACATAAATGTAACCATTCGATTATTCATAAAGCCATAAATCATAAATGCAAGCTAACACGGGCAGTCAAAAGAAGAAACTAGAAATTAATTCAACCATGACATAAACTATAACAATTCAATATTAATTCAACACAATTCACAAATACATTTATGAACACTTATCTATCTGGAATTGTCCAACAACTAGCTACAGAAGAGAGACATTCCACCCAACCATAGGATCCCTGTTGCATCAGTTCTCTCTGCAACAAAAGCCACCCCCGAGCTAAGGCTATGAATCCACAAGGTCACACTCTTCCTATGGCTAGCTCTAATTTCTCTTCTCGCAACCTAATTCCCAAGCTCATAGTCATTAATTACACCTACAGCAATTGTCAATCCACAACCCTCTTCCCCATCAACCTGCACAATACAAGGAATAGGATCTCCTTCTCTATTCAACAATCCCTCAAGTTATCCCACTTCCCTCCAGGGCTCTAGCACAGGTTGGCCAGGAAATCTCATTGTTGGGATTCCAAGGAATTATCAGTTGTAACGAAATTCCTCAAGGACAACCATTATCATTATGTACAACCACATTTCTCACTTAATTAATGGCTACAACTTTCCATAATTTGTTTACAGCATTCTAATGGCAGTTCGCTCAAGGATAATTCTCATGATTTCCTCAAACAAAGGACAGTTCGCAGGGTAATTTGAACTTCTAACGGTTTGGCTCTCTAATCATTTGAATAGCACCCCAACCTTCGAACTCCCCTCTCGAACCTTCAATCYGAACAATAGTTCGCTCACATGGAAAAAAAGTAAAACTTTTAGTTGCATAGCATGAAGAGGCCATGTAACCTTATGGAGGCCCACGTACCTCCTTCATGCACTCYCCTCCCCTCCCAACCCCAAGGCTAATTAWAAAGTGAATAGCTAATAATCAAGGGACATAATTAAGGTTACAAAGACTTTGGGTTAAATCACTTACTAAGGTCTTTTTCTTAGCCTACTTAAACYCCCTTGTCTTTCMCSTCTTGTGGAGTCAGAGCCCCCCCTTCTTTTGTCCTTCTCTTCTACAATCGGTGATGTACTTATTATTAACATTCAATGTTTGGTTACAATTTACATTTTCCAACTTATAGCCATTCATCATGTACATACACAAAACTGAACCTGGATCAAAACTAGAGTATTACATTCCCCTCCCCCTAGATTTTGCACCTTCCTTGGTGCACATCATCATTATATACAGTAACAACAATCCTTACATCAAAAAAAAATTCAAAATAAATGCAGATATGCCTCTCGCATTGCATCCTCCAACTCCCACATTGCTTCTTCAATGTTGTATTGGGTCCATTGGAACTTTACCTACCCTATGATTGTGTTCCTTAGTACAGTGACCTTCACGTCCAATATAATCATTGGTTGTACCTAGAAGTCTCCTTCTGGTTCCACCTAAATCAAAGCCCAATCGATAACATGGTTAGGATCAAGCACATAATTCTTCAACAACAACACATGAAACACATTATGCACTTTTATCGCAATAGGCAATGCAAGCATGTATGCAATGGGTCCTATCTAATCCAATATCTCAAAAGGACCACAATATCTGGCTGCCAATTTAGTGTAGCTCCCCAACTTCAACGAACTTTTCTTTGGTTTCACTTTCAGAAACACATGCTCCCCAACTTTAAATTCCCTAAATATTTTGCATTTATCTACATAACTCTTTTGCATGCCCTGTGATACCTTTAAATTTTGTTTGATCTTGACCATTTGCTCTTCCATTTCTTTGCACAATTTTGGCCCAAGTACTACTATGTCTATTGGATTGTCCCAACTAACTAGAGTACTACGCATTCTACAATACAATGCCTCAAATGGACTCATTTTCAATGAATCTTGATATCTATTATTGTAGGAAAATTCTACTAAATGCAAGTAATCCTTTCCACTTGATGGCTTATCCATCACATACATTCTTAACATGTCTTCAATCACTTGATTGACTCTCTTTATTTGTCCATCAATTTGTGGATGATAGGATATACTGAATTTCAAATTTATACCAAAACTCTTGAATGATCATTTCTAAGAGTTTGTGGTAAAGTTTGGATCTTTGCTTGAAATAATTTCCTTAGGTATAACGTGCAACCAAACAATCTCCTTCAAGTAAATATATGTTATATTAGTTACCTTAAGAGCCAACTTAACTGGAATAAAGTGAGGAGCTTTGGTTAATTTGTCCACCGCTACCATTATTGAATCATGTTGTCTCGCTGCCTTGGGCAACTTGGTGATGAAATTAACAGTTACCACTTCCCATTTCCACTCTAGAATTGGTAATGGTTGTAGCAAACCTATTGGATGTCTATGCTCAACCTTTACTTTTTGACATCCAATTCACTTGGTTATATAATCAGCCACATCCTTCTTCATTCTTGGCCAAAAATATTGACTTTTTACTACTGCAATTGTGTTATGATAACCACGATGTCCAGCATATGGAACATTATGCATTTCTTATACAAGCTTCCTTAATTCGTAAAAATTACGAACATACATTGTTTTTATGCATAAGAATGTCATTCTCTTCCAACTTATAACCTCCACACCTCTATTATTCTTTCTTTTGTTGTAAGTCTTATTTTATTTGAAGATAATGCTCATTGAAGGTAACAACCTCAAGAATTATGTTCCTCAAATCAGATTTGCACACACTAATGGCAGTAGCATGCATTGCATGTATTCTTCTACTGAGTGCATCAACAACCTTATTCCCCTTCCCTCTAATATGTTTAATATCAAAGTCATATCCATTAAGAAATTCCATCCATCTCATTTGCCTAGAATTTAAAGTCTGTTGTTTAAATAAATATTTTAGACCATTGTGGTCTATCATTAACTCGAATTTCCTGCCCATCAAGTAATGTCTCCACATTTTTTGCGCATGAACTATTGTAGTAATTTCTAAGTCATGTGTGACATGGTTTTTTTCATGCTCCTTAAGCTTCCTAGATTCATAACAGATCACATGTTCATTCTAAGTAAGCACCAAGTCCCTCTTTGCAAGCATATGTACATACCACAAAATCCTCATTTGGGTCAACAATCTTAAGAATGGGTGCACTAGTAAACAACTAGAAGCTTTCTTCACACTTTGATGTCCATTCAAATTTAATTCTCTTCTTCGGTAAAGATGTAATGGGATGAGCAATATTGGAAAATCCTTGTATGAATCTTTTGTATTATCCAGCAAACCCCATGAATGACCTTCCCTCAACTACGTTCTTAAGTGTAGGCCATTCCTTAATAGCTTCAATCTTCTCTGGATCTATTGTTATTCCTTCCTCAGAGATGATGTGTCCCAAGCAATAAATCTGCCTCTAATAAAAAGAACACTTGTTTAACTTCACATACAACGGATGCTCTCATAGTACTTGTAGTACTATCCTCAAGTGCTTTGCATGCTCCTCCTTTGACATTGAATAAATAAGAAAGTCATCTTGGGATACAACGACAAACTTATCTAAGTAATTTCTAATTATTCCATTCATTAAGCACATGAAGGTATTTGGTGCATTTGTCGATCCAAATGGCACCATTACAAATTCACAGTGCCCATACCTGGTTCTGAAAGTTGTCTTACTGATGTCTTCATCCTTTATCCTTATTAGATGATAGCCCGACCTCAGATCTATCTTTGAAAAGATCTTTGCTCCTCTCAGCGGATCAAATCGGCCATCAATTCTTGGTAAAGGATATTTATTTCTCACAGTGACCTTGTTCAGCTATCTAAAATCCATGCATAGTTGCAAAGTCCCATCTTTCTTCTTCATAAAGAGTATTGGTGCTCCCCGAGGAGAGACACTTGGGCATATATACACCTTCTTTACCAATTCTCTAATTGCATCTGCAACACCTTCAATTTGGGTGTACTCATCCTGTATGGAGTCTCAGACACTGGAGCAACTCTAGGCATCAAATTAATAGAGAAATCAATGTTTGTTTTTGGTGTTAAACCTAGTATCTCCCCAAATACATTTTCTTACTCTTGTAGCACTGGAAAGTCCTCAAGATTTGGGCTTATACACTTTCTTGGCTCTTCCACATGAGTTGCATGCAACTAACACCCTTTCCTGAAGTATCTCTTTAGTTGTGAAGATGAAATCTCCCTTATAGAAATGGGTCCGGAAATGTCTTTCATTGTCCTTTGCTTTCCTTCTTCATCAAGACAAGTGAAAGTCTTATTATGACAATCTAAGACAACATGATGCGCATCCAACCAATCCATTCCAATAAGAACATCATATGAACCAAGTGGTATTATGTTCATGTCTACAATAGTGCTGACACAAACCATATCTAATGGGCAACCTTTGACAATTTCATTAATTTTCCTTTTAGTTTTAGTATCCAATTGAACCAACAATGATTTATCATGCTTACTTCTTTTGAACTGAAATATTTCAACCAAATTAGTGGCAATATAACTATGACTTGCTCCTGAATCAATTAAAATTGCAATAGGTTGATTGGTAAACTTACCTTCAACCTCAATCATATGTGACTAATGATCTACCTATCGATTTTCCAAGGTGGCATATATTCTTGGGATGTTCCTACCCACATACTTATTGTAGTTGTCTTCTATATGTTGTGTACATTCCTCATTATTCCTTCCTTTTGAGGGCAATCTCTATACAAATGGTTTCCTTCACATCCCCAACATTTTATTGGCTACCTTGCCCTTTTTCCCTCGAATTTTTCCATCTAAGACCCACTCTAAGTTGGTTGGCTCTGTTGATATGTATTAGGACTATTCTTGAAGAAAGGAGGTTGAAATCCCTTCTTCCTTTGATCTTGCTTGTCATTTTTCTTGTCTTTCCCAGACTTCTGAAAATCTTCTCTACCTTTGCTATGATCATAACATGTAACACCCCAGTTTTGATCCCTGAAATGTAATGTAATGTAAATATGCGAATTAGGCTATGAGCCAAACAGTATGGTCGAGGACCAAGGAATGTAAATGATGTAGATTGAAGTTATTAGTAAATAAAAAATGCATCGTTGACTGCGAGATGAGGAGGACTAAAACGATGGGGGGCTATGACTCCACAAGAGAGGAACGAGAAGGGGCTATGAAGCCTAAAATGGGGGCTTAATGCCAAATATGATATTATATTCCAAAGTAAGAGTCACATGAGCATTTTAGCCTAAGTTTAGAAAAAGGTCTCAAGAGTGGTTCTTTGAGTGCCAAGTGGCAAGTTCAAAGCATGCATACTTGAACCTTGTAATTGGGGATTCTGACCATCATTCTTAACATCATTCTACCATCACTCTACATGGGAGGTAGCTGCAAGAGTAATGGAGGCAAACCTATAATGGGGGATGAATTGTAATTCCATTGTGAAAGTTGACATTGAGAATCCCTGTAGATCCCAGCATTGAGATTTTCCTGGACAGTGTTGGAGCCCGRAAAGGGGTGTGATAGCCTAAGGGACTACATTGCAGAGAAGGAGATCCACTCTTTGGGTTGTGCAGACTAAAGGGGGAAAGAGAGCTAGTGATTGGGATGTTTGCATGAGTGA
Source organism: Picea sitchensis (assembly GCA_010110895.2). Taxonomy (NCBI): domain Eukaryota; kingdom Viridiplantae; phylum Streptophyta; class Pinopsida; order Pinales; family Pinaceae; genus Picea; species Picea sitchensis. Next base: position 13,107 of record SNQJ01S0041235.1, on the reverse strand, counting down.
ATATGTTGAGAAATTAGTGGGAATTGGGTTGAGAGAGAGAACTTGTTCGTCCTTGTGGATTCTGTGACAACCAAATCTTGCTCACCAATTAAATATCCAAAATATTTGGAACACAATGTAGAAATCCATGTGGATAATAATATATATAAATGTATGAATAAAATTAATATGATAGTATTTGATGAATACAACTGAGAATAAGGGTCGTATATATATATATATATATATATATATAGATAGATAGATAGATAGATAGATATCCACGCAGGAGTGCCCTTTCATAAGAGACATGACCTTTTCATCAAGAAGGTGTCTCTTCATTATATATTAATTATTGAATATGTTTTATTGATTTATTGTTTATATATATATATATATGTGTGTGTGTGTGTGTGTGTGTGTGTGTGTGTGTGTGTGTTTATTACATTGCCTCCTTTAGAAATGCTTTGTCCTCAAAGCATAATTATGGAAGGCTTTATGTCTTTCTTTGGCTTGTGTTGTATCTGCATGGTACTTGGTTATGGATGTTGTTATTGTAGATGATACAAGACGATATGAACTTCTAAGTGTTGAGCAAAATTGACGAACTGTAAAAGGATATGACCATCCTAAATTGATCATTTGTGGAATATTGCGCTTATATGATTCCCAGAATAATTTTCTCTCAATTGTTAGCATCAACATTCTTCGGACAATAGGTCAATTGTTTTCCTTCTGAGTGATGTTGATACTTTGACTGGTTAAAGTGTCTGCTCTTGTGATTAGGATGTCGATAAGGTGTCTTGGTAGCATGGATTTCCCTTATTGTTCTTGTAGAGTTCTCTTGATTGAATTTCAGATTTTTATTTCCTTAATGCACTGATGTTGCATTGTTAATTGATGAACTTCTATTAGTAAGTATACTTGGAGTTTCCATCGTTTGTACTCCAACATTTGTATGTCTTTTCTTCAACTGACTTTGCATCTTCTTTAGTAGTGATGTGGATTGAATCTGTATTTGTTTCTTTTCCCACAACTTGGATTTTTACTTCTGAAGACTTCGATGCTTCTTTTCTGATAAATTGCTCTAATTTTCTTTCCAGAGATTGCTTATCATCTTTAAGCTTCTTGATTTGCATCAATTGGTTTTGATTATGATTCTTTAAGCATGTAAGCACTTCATTTTCTGATTTTTCAATTTTTTTCCTGTCTCAACTCTCTACCTTCTCTTTTAGTCCTTTGATTTGTTCTAACAATCTTTGATTAAGGATCGTTAAGTGTGAACTTTCTTCCTCTTTTTCTGATAGTTTTTTTCCGAGATTTGATTCTCTTGTTCCAACTTCTAAACGCATTGTTTTGTATCCTTTGACTTCTTAATCTTGGTAAATTGTTTTTTACTGTGATCTTTTAAGCGAGAAATTTCTTCATTTTTATCTGTTGAAAAACAATTGCATGTAGGTAAATTTAAAAAAATTTACAGCATACAACCAACATACCAATACAACTGCATATAAGAGGATCATTGGAAGTGAGACAATCACAGAGAGAACACAAGTATACCCTGGAAAACCCTCTTGGGATAGAAAACCCAACCAAAACTTCTCTTTAGATTCTTCAACAAAGTACAATACCAGTACAAGACTTCAGAGTAACTAGCTAGGACTCAGAGGGATGAAACAATACCTTTGTTTCAGCACTTACAAACTTCACAAATAGATAAACTAATACTTACACTAACAGCTTGACAAAATCACCAAAAGATAACTGACTTTCCTTCTTGTTGTAGCAGACTTATGGCAGCTTTAACACAATACTTGTAACAGCCTTATATCAGCAAGGAACAATAGAAGACTTCAGCAAGAATAGAGTGTTTGTATCAGCAGTATACTTCAACAACTAGCTGCCATATACCAGCAGAAGACTCCAGCAACTAGCAGCCATCTACCAGCAGAAGATTCCAGTAGATATCAGTCATATACCAGCAAAATACTTCAGCAAATAGATACCTTGCCTCAGCAGGAGACTCCAGCAAAACAAAGGTATCCAAATGTTAAGTGAATGCCCCTTTTTATAGGTTGGTTTGGATGCCCTAAGCAGACCCCTATGAATGTATGACAGTTGTATAACAGCTTTCATACCTGCCCTCCTTTGGCTGCCAAGAGTCACTTCCTAATGTTTCCAAGAGCCACCTCCTAAATCTCCCAAGAGCCACCTCCTAATGCTCCCAAAGGTCACTTCCTTTGTCTCTTCTAGAGGCTTCCCTAAATTGTTGTCTTAGGACTGTATGACAGTTGTATAACAACTGTCATACCACCACCCTAAGCAGCCCTCCTAAGTTGGCCACTCCAACCACCCTAAGCAGCCTCCCTAAGCTGGCCACAACAACCACCCTAAGCAGCCCTCTTAGAGGTGCTATGAGGTTGACACATGGCATATGGTTGTCTTGGCATAAGGTTGGCACTTGTCATGTGTTTGATGCTTGACATAAAGTTAACACTATATCAAAACTTTATTTACATGGTTAGTTACAATAGGGAAAATAGCTTCCAAAGCTATATAATTCAACATTATCTACAATAATTCCATCATATTCTTTTTGTATCTTTGATACTGACCATCGATTTTCCTGAAGGATCACCTTTGAGATGTCTTTCATGTCTTTTGATGAAGGTACTATTGACTGACTTCATAGTAATGCCTTGAAATGTCATCATTTTATTCATATAGGGAAACATCACAAACTTTTTCTCGGTGTTTAAGATGAAGATACCTAGTTTTTAAAACCAGTGTAACCCGAGAATTATGTCAATCTCTTTTTTATACATAGTTGTAACATTGAATTGAGAGATATATTCATAATCATCAATTGTCACTTGTAACTCCTTAATTTCATATTGTTTCTTGTGAAAAATATCTTCCTTTTCAATTATATTTGGCTCTAGAATTAATAATTGATTTGCCAAATTGATATCAATGTTATTTTCATCCTCGGTTATGTCAATGGTGACGTTAACCTTTCTTCCTTGAATAGTTCCCCTTTATGTAAATGAACCGTAACATGAAATTGAACAACCTTCATAAGAAAATCTTCATTTTTCCTCGTTCTTAGGATCCATTTTGCTCTCATCGATATTTTGCGATAAATAATACTTGATTATGAATCTTATATACCCTTTCTTTTCCTTAAAAGTATTAAATAACACCCTTATAAAAATTCTTCAATAATTTCTTTGAAAACAAGAGTTCCTTGAATAACCTTTTTTATAACCTTAATATATGTGGAATAAAATAATAAATTATGTTTCCTTTAACTTTCAATGGATCCTTGTATACTTGAAGGTGAAACTTAGTGAATAATTTTGTATAACGTGAACCTTGAAAGTTCCTTTATAAATTTCGGTATATGACCACTTCCTTTAAATAACCTTGAAGTTTCCTTTAAATCACCCTTTTTTGGTTAATCGATTATTGTACCTTCTAATATCTTTTATATCTTTTTTTATATATGAATCTTCTAATTAACTTAAAAAGTACACATTGGCATTTTTTGACGGAGCTGCACAGGCCAATGGATCCAGATGCGGTGCCGGAGGCTTTTTTAAAACTCACCAGTCCAGAAGCACTTTTTGGTTCATCAATTGTGGTCCTGGCACAAATACAAAAGCCGAGCTCCTGGGACTCTGGACCACGCTTACTCTCGCTGCTCTATGGTCTATCGATGATCTACATGTCCAGGGAGATTCGAGAGTGATAATCGACTGGATCTCAAGCAAGTGCACGCTCAACTCCATCCATCTAGAAGGCTGGATGCATAAAACGAGAGATCTCTTACAGCGCTTCTCCAATCTCAATTTTTGTCATGTTTCTCGCATGTTTAACAGGGCAGCGGATGCACTTTCCAAGAGGGCCCTATCGGGTGTGGTAGGGAGACTCTCGATCTATCACTGTGATAGAGGGATCGAGAGTCCCATTACCTCGTTAAATTTATTTGAATGGAGCGGCCGGCTTTATACCCATTGTGTTGTTTACTGATATGGTGAAGATCACGGATCGTGGCTGAAAAGATGTATTTCTCTCGTATTTATTCCTCCTTTTCTCATGTTTGGAATGTCTAGTTTCTTTTTGGAGGCTCAAGGCATGTCGACAGCTGATGCTTATTGTCCAACCGGACTGCTGTCCTTCTTTGTAAATGAATTTATAAGCTATATAAATTCGAGAAAAAAAAATTTGGAAAGAAAAAAAAAAAAAACTTAAAAAGTACCCTTTTTTTTTCTCAATCTTATAACTCTTCTCGTAATTTTTAAATAGTACGGTCATGACCTATAAGCCACTTATTGACTGCCCGCTACCAATTGAAGTGAACTAGTGGCTACCCAATGAAGTGAATCGGTGGCTACTATATTTTAATAATTGAAACAGTGGTACGAATTCCCTCAATAGTCACGACCTATACGGACACTGCAATTAATCATGGATCGAATTTGTACGGCGGAATTGGTAAGGGCGAGTTGCAAAATACTATACAAATGGTACGACGGCGACTGAGTGATGGCTAGGTGCAATTTTGTGGGTTGTACAGATCATACAACGAACGGTGCGGAATTTTGTTGTGCAGAATTAATTGGTGGCTATATGGAATTGAAAATTGCAGTGGATTGTGTACGGACTATGCTCAAATCTAATTGTACGACCCTTCAAAAAAAAATCCTTGCCAATTCTCCTCGTAAGGTTCCTCTATTTTAGTTTTTGGTTCTGAATTGGCAACGGAAGAACCTTGTTTCTTCAATGGACTCGTAATTTGATATATTTATTTTTTCTACAATTTCAAATTTGCAATGTTGCAACACAATAATCTTCTCCAATGGAATTTTCGAGCTTTAAATGGCCAAGGGCCAAGTTTTGGTCAAGGACCTACCTAATTTTGTGTGCCAAAGGCCAATGGTTTTGTTGCCAAAGGAAATGAAATTTGACTAGAAGTCTAGTGGCCAAGGGCCAGGATTAAACTCGCTCTAATTCCAAATGTGACAACCAAATCTGGCTCACCAATTAAATATCCAAAATATTTGGAACACGATGTAGAAATCCATGTGGATAACAATATATATAAATGTATGAGTAAAATTGATATGATAGTATTTGATGAATACCACTGAGAATAAGGGTCGTATATATACCCACGCAAGAATGCCCTTTCATAAGAGACGTGACCTTTCATCAGGAAGGTGTCTCTTCAATACATATTAGTTATTGAATATTAATTATTGATTTATATATATATATATATAGATATTATACACACGTTTGTTTATTACAGATTCATAGCCCCAACTCAAGGGTGACCTATTGCAAAAAGACTTGGTGCAATAGTGCCTACGGTTGGGAGGAATGTCCCACGTCAACAGCCAGTTGGTGTAATTCAATATTAAAGATAAGTGTTCTATTATATATGATTTTGTATAGTTTATGATGTGCAAAAATGAGTTTAGTTGTTGTATGCTTAAAAAATAGTTTTGCATTTTATATTTATGTATGTTTACATGAATTGCATGAGTCTGCATGTCATTTTGCATGTATAATTTCATCATATGATAAAGCAGAACAGTTATACGGTATCAGAGTTTAATGGATGGCAAATTTGTGGAAATTGGAGAAAATTTCCAAGTACCCCACCATCCCAGCGGGCACAGGAGTGGTTGGGTACGTTACAAAGCAATATCAAAGCTAAGGTAACAACACACGGTCTGTATGGGTTGGGAATTTAGCTTGTAGACAAAAATAAAAGCTACAAGTTGCTTGCAAAATGTCTAATAAAATTCCTCAAGGAAAGGAATTGGAAGAAAAATCTGAATTCAGAAAATTGTGGGATTGAAATTGCCTGAGCATGGTTGAATTCAGTGGAAGATGAGTTACAAAGGCATGAATTTTTAAATTTGTAGCTACAAAAGGCAATCAAGGAATTGCTGGCGATGGGACACATCAGACCGAGCAGCAGCCCATTTGCTTCTTCAGTTGTCTTAGTTCTGAAGAAGGATGGCACCATGAGGATGTGCATTGATTATCGAGCCTTGAACAAGAAAACCATCAAGAACCGGTACCCTATCCCA
>SNQJ01S0041234.1:79267-92752 GCA_010110895.2 Picea sitchensis | reverse complement strand
GTTCGCTCTGTGTAATTTTTAAGTTGTACATACTCTTTGCAAAAGATAATGAAAAACTATGTTATCCATTTCTTGTCTTGATATTGTGATGGATGTGTTGTGAGTAAAGTAAGGGTTTATGTGTGATATTAATTAGGTTTTGATTTATCCTTGTTCATAAGCATGGTGAGTTACTGAATCATTTCCACTCACTACTTGGGAAGGCATGGGCCCACCTCCCTAGGTAAGTTGAGTTATTTGTATATTACTTGTTCTTTACTTTGTTGTAACTATATTTCCGAATAGATTGGTGTGGAGAGATATTTATATCATAAGGTTTTCTTGAGGTGATGTGTGTCCTATATCCATTGGGGATTTCTCTTAAGCTATGAATCATATTACCCTTAGTACCATGGAGACGCTTTCATATGAATGCATATATTGCAAATGAATGATTATATACATGTATTTCAACAAAGTATATCTCTTTCTCTGTAGACACCTAAAGGTCACATATGTTCCATTATTTATTTGCAGCTTACTTAATCTCAAATACCTCATTTAAATACTTCCCATAAATGATGAATAAGTAATCACTCATCTCATTCACTGGATAAAATTGAATTAAGATCTAGAATTCATCTACTGTGTATGTTACAACCTAGGGTTATAATACGATATGCACAGGTTGATTCTAAATTAACAAGGGATGGTTTAATGAGCACATTCTAATGATATGAAATGAGATATATGATAACCCTAGGACTTCCATAACTTATATATGTTCACGAGGAAGTACTTCATCACTTATTTTCAGATAAGAAGAATTAATGTTAAATATAGAAGCTTTGTGATGACCTAGTCACATCTTAATAAACTTTGAATACATCTTTTACTATTGAAAGAATGGATTGTATCTGCAAGGGAATCAGTTACTGTATTCAGACTCTATGGTATTAAAGGCATAGGTCGTTAATGAGAAATTGTTTTGGGGGATTTGAATTAATTGCTTATTATGCATGGTGTGACCTCTAGAGGTATGGTAGCAATGAGAGATAACATTTTAGGAGCCAAGAGCTTAGCTTAAATGCCTGTTGTGTGTTTACATTCGAGTGTAGCTATTGATTAGTGTATACGTTGTGTGTTTACATGCTTTGCGGAGAGTTGCAAGTTTTCCTAGAATATAGTAACTTAGTTACTTCATCAAATTAAGTGTCAAGTTTGTGGCAAGACTCTTTGAGAGTCATTCTCATGTACATTGGTTCTTGTGTGTGGGTAAGAATGCAGTGGAACCCTATAGTATGCCATGCTTGTTATGAGGTAAAACTCTTAGGTTAAGAATAGGGTTGGTTAATAGGGAACATCCTCCATCTGATTAGTCTCATGATAGGTCAGTGGAGACTTGAGTGGATCCATAAAGTTGGCTAATACAGACATCTTCTTGGGAAATATTTATTTTGTTTTCATTAATCAATACATGATTGCTTTTTATAGAATTTACATGATTGATTCCTTAGCTGATTATTAAGTTTTAGTGTAGAGTAACGATAGTTTGTTTTGAGTTTTTGCTTGATTAAATGATTGCCTAGACCTCTTTCTCATGTAAGACAAACTAGGGCATACTTTTGTCATTTGCCTGCACATATTGTGTCTGCATTTCATCAGTTTACGAACCTGGTTGAAAATTTTTGTGGGACTTTATTACATCAATTAGATATCCCAAAAATATCATTGAGACAAGAGATCAATGACCATGATATAAAGGAGGTCAGGTGAGCACTTTTCCAATTGCAGGAACAAGGCTCTTTGATAATGAGTGAGCACGTTGACAACCCACAATTTCTATGAATCGTCGATCGACAGATAGATCGGTAGTGTTTAGATCATGACCGTGAAAAATCTGAGGGTGATAACATATCCTATGTTTTGAGTTTGATACTAGCAAGGTCCTGAAGAAATAATCTAGCTCAGTAATAATTAACGATCCTTGACTGGGAGGTTGCACATCCCCGAGGGAGAGTAGGGGGTTTGCATAAAGTGGTATCAGAGCCTGAAATTGTTTTCAGGAAATGAAGAAGAGATCAAAGGTGTACTGTGTGTGTGATATATAGTCAACACAATTCCACCAGGAGACGAGTGGAGCCACCTTTATCCAATCACATTGTAGAAATATAAATGAGAGAGCTCTGTGCAATATTAGAGGCAATGGAGGCAGCGCATAGGAGGGCACCTAATGCTAGGGACATCAATGATGCAGAAAGTGAAGAAGTATAAGTCGAGGAACTTGTAGGAGAAAATGTTGTCCAAGAATTATTTCTAAGATAAGTTGTTAGATTGGCAGTTAGATCCAAGATAGAGATCCCAATGTATGAAGGAAATTTCTATGTTGAAGTGTTGCTAGATTGGATAAGATCCATGGACAAATATTTGGAATATGAAGATGTCAATGAGGAGAAAAAGGTGAGACATGTTGTCACTAGACTAAAAGGACATGCAACATTGTGGTGGGATGAACTGTAGGTTGAGAGGAGAAGAAAAACAAAAGAAAAATAATTGGGACAGAATGGTCGCCAAGCTGAAGGCTAAATTCGTTCCCAAATATTATCAAATAAATATGTTTAGGAAATTGTTGAACCTGAGACAGAAGGGTATGACAGTAAAAGAGTACACGAAGGATTTATACAAGATGAATATCAGGACTGGACAGTGAGAGAAAGATCAAGAAAAATGTGCCAGGTACATAAATGGCCTGAGGTCAACAAGGATGAGATTAGCATGATGTCAGTAAGGACCATAGAGGAAAAAGTTTCCAGGTACATAAATGGCCTGAGGTATGAAATCCGAAATGAGATCAACATGATGTTAGTAAGGACAGTAGAGGATGCTTATCGTATTTCTCTGAAGGCAGAGGAGAAGTTGGCCATGAAACAGAGTCAACGAAATAGAGGTATAATCCCAAGCAAAGGAAAGGGATTTACCCATGATAAGACACGAAAATCCAAAGGTGAGACAATGAAACCACAAAGTCACTCAGAAAGAGGAGGAAGTTCTTGAGGAAGACAAGGTGGTGGAAGAAGTTATTCTAGAGGAAGAGGAAGAAGAAGACGAGGAGCAGTAAGGTGTTAAGCCTGTGGAAAGACAAGACACATGTCTTGGGAATGTCCTGAGAAAAGGAAAGAAGGAGGAGGTGAAGCTCACATTTCATAAGCACATAAAAGGAATGTTGAAGCAGAGGGTGTAGAGGATGGAACATCCCTAATGATGAGGAAGGTTTTCTTAAAACCAGAGTCAAAAATTGAGAAGCCAGTGCATAAGAACATTCTATTCAAGACAACTTGCAAGACTAAAGATAGAGTATGCAAGGTGATAATCAATACTGGGAGCACTGATAACTTAGTATCCACTGATATGGTGGAGAAATTGGAGCTGGAGACAACTGCACATCCAAATCCATACAAAGTCTCATGGTTGCAGAAAGGACACCAGGTAATGGTCACTAAACAATGCCTCATTGAATTTCAGATAGGAGGATATAGAGATGAAATTATGTCTGATGTGATTCCATGGATGTGTGTCATGTTTTGTTGGGAAGAACATGGTAGTTTGACATAAATGTCATTCATGATGGGAGAAAAAATACATACACCTTGGAGAAGAATGGTAGGACATGCATGTTGTTTCCAATAGAGGAGAAGAAAGTGAAAGAGGAAGCCAACAAAAGAATACTTTTCATGAGTGGGAAGGAACTCATGAGGAATTCAAGAAGGAACATGAGATGTAGTTTGTTGTGGTGAGGAAACCCAAAGTTATCCTTACAAGTACTTCGATGGATGATTTTCCTGAAGAGGTTCAAGAGTTGTTGGATAATTTTGATAACATAATAGTGGATGAGTTTCCTAACTCATTGCCACCCATAATAAGTATCAACCATCATACTGATTTGATACTGGGAGAAAGTTTTCCAAACAAAGAAGCATATAGATTGACACCTCAAGAGAATGAGGAGGTAAAACACCAAGTCTAGGAATTGTTAGACAAGGGTTTGGTCAGAGAAATATTGAGTCCATGTGCAGTACCAACTGTGTTGAGTCCAAATAAGGATGGAGGATGGAGAATGTGTACAGACTCGAGAGCCATTAACAAGATCACCATCAGGTATAAATTTCCTATTCCAAGAATGGATGACTTAATGGATTGTTTAAGTGGAGAAAATTTCTTCTCTAAGATAGATTTGAAAAGTGGATATCACCAGATAAGGATGAGAGAAGGTGATGAGTGGAAAACAACCTTTAAGACAAATTAAGGATTGTATGAGTGACTTGTTATGCCATTTGGCTTAACAAATGCCCCAAGTACTTTTATGAGGTTGATGAATGAAATTATGAAAGATTTCATTGGAAATTTTGTGGTTGTATATATGGATGATATACTGGTCTTTAGTAGGACTAAAGAGGAGAATTTGAGACATTTTACCTTAGTGATGAGGAGACTACAGCAAGAGAAGTTGTTGATAAATATGAGGAAGTCCTCTTTTATGAAGACATAACTCATTTACTTGGGTTTTGTGATCTCTTAAAATGACTTGAATATGGATCTAGAGAAGTTGAAAGAGATAAAATAACGACCATCACCAAGCAATATGTTTGAAGTGAGGAGCTTCCATGGATTAGCAAGTTTTTATAGGAAGTTCATAAGAAATTCAAGTGGAATTTGTGCACCAATGATGGATATAGTGAATAAGAGGCCCAATTATTTTAAATGGACAGAGGAGGCCAAGAGGAGCTTCAATATATTGAAGGAGAAGATAATAGAACAACCAATTCTGGTCTTACCAAATTTTGGGAAGACATTTCAAGTGAGATGTGATGCAAGTGGAGTTGCAATTGGAGCAGTCTTGAGCCAGGATAATAAACCAGTTGCATATTTCAGTGAAAAGATGAATAATACTAAGAGAAAGTACTCCCCATATGATAAATAATTTTATGCTATAATTCAAGCCTTGAAGAAATGGAGACACTACCTTGTTCTAAAGGAATTTGTCTTGTATAGAGATAACCAAGATTTACAATTCATAACCAGACAAGAAAAATTGAATCAAAGGCATGCAAAGTAGATTGCATTTATGCAGAATTTTACTTTTGTCATAAAACATATTTCTAGAAATGGTAACAAAGTTGTTGATGCATTGAGCAGGAGATGTTTGATTATGCAGGATTTTTAGGTGAATACCTTAGGGTTTGAACACATTAAGTAAATGTACAGTGATGATCCAGATTTCAAGGAAGCATACGAAGCATGTGCAAATTCTGTGTTGAGAGACAGGAGCTAGTGGATAGAGTATATGATTCAATAGGGATTGTTGTTCAAGGGAAATCAGTTGTGCATACCAAAATGTTCAATGAGGGATAACCTTTTGAAGGAAAAGCATAGTGGAGGATTGGCTGGACATTTCGGCCATGATAAAACATTTGCATAGTTGAGAAGTTCATACTATTGGCCAGGTATGAGAATAGAAGTGATAAAGTTTGTGAACAGATGTAGAATTTGTCAACATGCAAAAGGAAAGAGACAAAACATTGGATTGTATCAACCATTGCCAATACCCGAGAGGCCTTGGGATGCAATAAGCATGGATTTTTTGTTAGGACTTCCAAGAACACAAAGAGGATGTGATTACATATTTGTGGTAGTGGATAGATTTTCAAATATGGCACACTTTATCCCATGCCAGATGACTAGTGATGCATTACATGTTGCAAATTTATTTTTCAAGGAAGTTGTTCGACTTCATGGATTACCCAAAAGTATTGTCTCAGACAGAGATACCGAATTTGTTGGTCATTTCTAGAGAACACTGTGGAAGAAGCTGGGGATAGATTTGTCCTTCATATCATCTTATCACCCTCAGACAAATGGACAAACTGAGGTGGTGAACGGAAGTTTGGGAAAGTTATTGAGGAGTTTGGTCACTGAGAATCATAGTCAGTGGGACCATATATTTCCACAAGAAGAATTTTCATACAACGACTCACCAAACAGGAGCACTGGAAAGATCCCATTCCAAATATTGTATGGAATGTAGCCAAGAGGAGTAGTTGAGTTTAGAGACTTGGAATAGAGTGAGATCAGAGGAACTCGAGCAGAATATCTTGTTGCAGAAATGAAAAAGCTCCATAGCCATATCAAAGAGAAGTTGCAGAACTCTAGCCAAGAGTACAAGTGCAGAGTTGATAAACATCGCAGAGAGCTTCAACTTGAACTAGGAGAGCATGTTCTAGCACATCTCAAGAAAGAAAGGTTTCCAAGAGGAACATATAACAAGTTGAAGATGAAGAAGATAGGGCGATGTAATATCTTAAGGAAGTTTGATGAAAATGCCTATGAGATTGAGCTTCCAGATCATGTGGGCATATCGCCCATATTCAACATATCAGACATGTATCCTTACAGGGAATATGACATAGAGAGATCAGAAGATTAAGATAAGATTCAATGGGAAAAGAAAATTCCTGTAGAAGAAAATCCACATATGGAGAAGTTCATTGATCAGAGGATTGGCAAGAAGACAAGGAGGAACACCTATTTTGAATATTTGGTCAAGTGGAAGGGACACATGATAGAAGATGTCAGTTGGGAAAATGAATTTGATATCAAGAAGAATAGAAAGTCAGTGCAGGAGCTCATGGACAGGAGTCCATGAATTTTTGGCCAAGGGAGTATGATGCAGGAGCATCGTCAGCAAGCACACGTGGAGAGACAACTCAGCGCCTTAGAGTGCCTTTGAATCATTTCAGAATCTTAACCGCTGGTGTTTCCTGCAAATATTTTTTGAAATGATTGAAAATTGAAGAAGATCAAACGCTTAGGAGTTGAATGATCATGAGTGATCTGGGAGTTTCACTCCTAGTATTGAATGTAACAGAACTTAGGTAGTAGTTAGGTTTTTTTTTCGAGTAGATGATTAGTCGAAGGGAACCCTAATAACCCTCTGAGATAAATAGAGGTTTTGTATGCCCAAATGAGGCTACTGCAAGTAAGTAGGAGTTTGTTGTGATTTAGTTGTTGCTGAGTTTTGTTTTTGTTTATCATAGTTGAATCCATTTACTTTTGAATGAATATAACATAGGAGAATTGATCCAATGCATGGTTTTGCTACTTTTACAATTCCATGTTATTTTTGTTCTCATGAATGAATGAGTTATATTATTGAGTATATGAAACTGTGAAGTGTTTATATAAGTTTCAATTGTTCTCTTTGTTGAGTTCATGCAAGGTGTGCATACAGTTTGCAAGGAGTGCGTTGACAAAGTTTGTCTCAACTCAAAAGATCAGAAGATATAACGTGAAACTTCTCTTTGCAAGAAGTGCAAAGTGACTATTGCAAGGTGTGCACAGTCGTCCGCAAGAACTTAAGTCTTGCATGAGAATATGGTACAAGGAGTGACACTGTCTATTTCCACTCATAAGCTCAGAAGATATAGCGTGAAACTTCCATTTTCAAGGAGTGCAAAGGGACTACTGCAAGGTGTGAACAGTCGCCCGCAAGAACCTAAATCTTGCGTAAGATTAGGTCGTAAGGAGTGCACATATCCGAAATTCGACTAAGTGTTGAAGTAACTCTTTAAAGAACCAAAAGAGTAGAAGGGGAGAAGGCTCAAGAGAGATAGCGGGTGAAATATTCAAAGAGAGTGAAGTTTTTAAGGTTTCACGAGTCATCGGCTAAGATCCATCCAGGAGGGATCGAGATCATTCTAGGCCATTGTATTTGAGTAAAGAGCACAAGCGTTAAGTCCCTACGTGCATATAAAAGTGAGGATTCATCGAAGTCCCTAAGAGACCAGGGAGAATCCATCATCCAAAAGGACAAGTGGTGCAAGATCCATAACTCTGGAACGAAAGCACTTTGGGAGTTTTGCGGACTAGGATAAAGTGAAATCACCGAAGAGTGGACCATAGTTTGGTTTGGAGGAGAAACTAACTGGGAGGAGAACTTGTTCAACGTTTCGGTGTCAGAAGACACAAGGATTTGTGTCGTGTAGATGACCAATAGAATTCACCGAACCCGAAAGGATCGATCTGGGTCATTTGTTCAATCGATGTCGGTGGACCATCGATCTGAGACTTTGGGGAAAATCCCCTTTGAGGGTTTCAGTATAGGAGTTGAAACTTCCGAACCTCGAAGAGCCGAAGTAAATCATATTTTTCTAATTTAGAAGGACACGTGACAGAGATCTGTGAACTCCGAGAGAAAATGAGTGTGCAACAGTTGAGATCCCTGAAGCCGGAATCACCGAAGTGAATCATAATCGTCCAATTCAGAAGGACATGTGACAAAGATCCAAGAAATCCGTGTGAAAACACTCGGAGAGAATGTGAGTTTGTAATATTTGGGACTCCTGAAGCCCAAACAGCCGAAGTGAATCACAACTGTCAATCAATGAGGGACACACGTCGTCAGACCGTTGTCTTCAGGTGAAAGCACTCTAGGAGAAAGAGAAGACTAATAACTAAAACCCTCAAAGCCTGAAGAGAATAGGTGAATTACAACCATTGATATATGAGGAGAACATGTCAACAGATCGTTAACTTTGGATGGAATTACTCCGGGAGAATAAAAGGGTGGAAAGTTGAAAATTTTCGAAGATAGAATAGCCGAAACGGCTTGTGACCATTGATCTGTGGGAGGTACATGTCAACGGATCATGGAATATGGGTGAAAGCACTCGGGGCTAAAGTAATCATAAAGAGGATGAGAAATCCGAAGGTTGAAGCCCTAAAATTAAATAGGAACATTGATCTGTGAGCAGAGAATCGACGGTGGGGTGCCACTGCGGGGAGAGGAGGAAGAATTAAGAGATGCGTTAGACCACAGCCTGCAATTTTCCAAGACCGTTGATCTCATCGAGACAAGAGATCAACAACCACAATCTAAATGAGGTCGGGTGAGAAATTTTCCATTTGAGAGGATAGGGCTCTCTGATAACGGGTGAGCTCATTGACAACACATAATTTATGTGAATCATCGATCGATGGATAGATCAATAGCGATCAGATCGTGACTGCAAAAAATATGAGGGTGATAACAAGGCCTGTGTTTTAAGTTAGAGACCAATAAGGTCCCGAAGATCTTGTTCAGCTCAGGAATAATTAACTCTCCTTGACCTCGAGGTCGCATAACCCTGAGGGAGAGTAGGGGGTCTTCATCATTGACTAACTCTTATGTCAAAGGTCAATAGATTATGAGTCACGTGCGCAAGATACGGGGAACCAAAAGCTTGCCAAGCATTCAAGGATAATATGCTAATAGAAGAACCCTCGTATATTATAGTGTTAGGAATATTCATATCACAAACCTGCATGGTGATTTTGAAAGGAACATAAGAAGGAAGATGAGGTTCTGTCAAATGATTCCAATTAGTAGAAATCATCTGATTACTTGAAGGGGGTGCCATTGGGACCGTTGGAGTGCCCCCTTGTTCGGGTGAATTAGTATTAATGAGGTAGACCTGATCAACATCCTCACTGTTTGAATGAGGAGTGGGATCGATCGATTACGGAACCAGATTGACCACTTTGGTTGCACTCTTCAAGGGAGGAGTGGGATCGAGCGACGGTGGAACTAGATCGACCACTTTGGTTACACTCTTTAAGGGAGTATTGGAATTGACCGATGATGGAACCGGATTGACCACTTTGACACTCTTCAAGGGAGGAGTGGGCTTGATCGATGATGAAACTGGATCAGTCACTTGGGTTTCACTATTCAGATGAAGAGTGGGGTTGATTGATGACGGAGCTAGATCATCTACTTGGTTTTGTGGTTCAACCGAGGATGAAACTAGATTGACCACCTGATCAACCAGACTAACCAGGGATGGAACCAGATTGACCTGTCCATCAACTAATGATGGTTTGGAAGAAATATTATGATAACTAGTTGGAAGTTGAATATTTTCCAAAAGATAAGAAGCCTCGTCCATACGAGGGAAAAGGAGAGAGTAATGATCACCTTCACATAAGAAGCAAGGAAATTTAACAGTTCTCTTATTCTTACCAAACTTAATGTCACTAGATGATGGGGTGTCACCATCATGTCCCATAGGGGATGATGACATAGAAGAACACATTTCTAAGACCTTGGGGAGACCAGGTAAATCCATCGGAAAGTGGTTACCCTTACAAATCCTGCAAGGGAATTTGGGTTTAGGATTCTTTGTTTTAGACTTGTCGACTTTATCAACACTCCCAGTACGATTAATAGTAGTTGGTGTCTTGGATCCAACATGATCTGATGTGGTTGGAGGCTTGGTCCCTTTTTGGTTCTTATTCTTCTTCTATTTTTGTTTCTTCTTCTTCTTATCAACCCGGCTACTCTCTTTAGATCTTTCACTAGGTGAAGAAGGAGAAGCAGAAGGAGACCTGATGGGTGAAGAAGGAGAAAGGTTAACATGAGGTTGATATGTGGTTCATGTTCTTACATATGAAGCATTAGGCTCATCTGAGGCACTAGGAAGATTCAATATCAATGGAGTGGGGAACAACCAAACTGACAATCCGGTTGTGAGTCCTAAAAGACTCAATGTGGCAATGCACGAATGACCAATGTTTCCAAAAGAAGGAGAGATGAAAGGTTCCCCAGAAAAAGGGGTTCCTTCGTTGGTACCCCTAGGAGTTGACACCATTGACACTAACTTGACCTAAATTCCACTAAGGAAAACAAATAGCACACGTTACAAATCTAAGAAGCAAACAATCAAACAAACCTTCCCAAAATGAAACCACTAGTTGGTGATGAAATCCAACATCGTGATATAAATATAGGAAGGGGCTAGGATAGAGTGGGTGGATTAGTTATGTTGGAAACCTGCTTAACAAACTTATGCCTTGGTGCAAGTTCCCACATGGTTTTACCCGTGGGTCTACCCTCCAAGGAGCCCGAGTGAGTTTGACCAATGTATGACCCAGTTACAGTGAATAATCCCCTTCACTGTCACCTTGTGTATCAACCCTATAGATATAGGCCACTAACGTTACCAACTCACAGTTAGCCTCAGGAGGGTACAGTAGACAGTCAGGAAGGAATGTATGGGCAGGATATCAAGTCTGAAATCCTTCATGAGAACTGAGGACAAGTGGACTGGTAAAACTCCATGTGATCTTGAACGAATTCAGAATTCATGAAGCTCCGAGACCAAATTAAACCAGTCATTTCTCAGGAAGAACCCCCAATATACGATCTTTCCACTACATGGGTTAATCTTTGGAGGGGAAATATTCACTTCTCTCAGGCACGCGACATTGTGTTTAACCCCTATGTGAGAGGGGGATATCGGCTATGCTTATACAAACAATTGGATTTACCGCTCCCTAACACAAGATTCTATATTTGTCTAATGGGTTTGGAAATTTATCCTCACAACCTATTCCAAAGACCTACACTTGCTAATGTAGGTTCTCTACCAGAAAATATAAAAGTATCTCATCGATTTTATAAGGGATTTATTTTAATGTTGTTTTTTACTCAAGGGTGCGAAAGTGAAACTAATGATATTGTAGACTCGACTCCAAAAGAATGTAGAAAAATGAGATGCAAATCATTTTCTTCAATGAATCCTACATACCGGATGTATAAGAAGTACAACTTTTTTCAACAAAAAAATCCAATTCCCAAATGCAATATTTGAAATGTAACCCATTTATATACACTACCCAAAAGAAATAATGAAACCATATTCTTTGTTTGATTCTAATATCTAACGAAAGCAAAAGCCAATCCTTTAACACTCCATTACTTTCAATCGAAATGAAAGAGTCGAATGCAGATATAAAAAGAAAGAATCAAAAAGGATTTCAAACAAAGCATGGTCTCACAGGATAATGAGAACTGCATGAAACAATTATGATAACTCACTCAATCAAGCACTCGACAATCGAAAAGTGCTCAAGGAATACAATAAAGTGAAGAGAAGAATCCAAAAACTGATAGGTAGAAAGAGGAATCACTCAAATGTCTTGACAAAACAAGCAACAAGAAAGAGCAATCTAAGATAGGTTGTGGTAAGAATAAATTCTCATATCATGCAAAAAGGAAATATTTGAAAAGTAACTTAAGACCAACAAACCTTTGCAGACATTCTCAATCAGTGGGATAACCAGAAACTACGCAAGATTCAAACCATACCAAGAAAAACAAGGAAAATCAATCTCGCAATTTGGAAAAGGTAGAAATCTCAAAAAAGACAACAAAATAAGTGATAAGTACCAAATCTTCAACCCAAACAAATACACAAGCCAAATTACAGACTCTGGGAAAAGTCTCTGCAAGATAGACTGAGAAAAACTGAGAAAAAAAGGGAAGAAATCACCAAAAAAGGAGATCAACGCTCCTATTTTCAAGGGTACAGAGTGATGTAGTTCTCTTATATAAAATATAGGGGAGCGTTGATTACAGATAAATGCTCTTATATACACTCCATGGGAGCGCTATCCTTCCTAGAAACTTAGAACAGAGGCTTAAAACTTAGAAAACAATCACAAAGAATTCCCATAATTTTGTGAAATTGTCAATGAAGAGGGGAGAAAGGAAATAGATCAGGAACAAACAATGAAAATGATCTAAAAGTGGGAAAAATACAGAGACAAACCAAGGAAAGAAACCAAAATATTTGATCCCCAGTGGATTCCCCAATTTTTGTTACTGAAAAATCCCCCTATGGACAGGTGGACCTTCCCTCGGATTCTAGACCCCTAATACTGAGACATAAAGATGCAAATTGACACTAACATCCCTTTGAGATTTTCTCAACTAGTTGAAAAGATAGAAGCAGGAAAGGTGATCGTACCTATTTTTGGTGTTTGTCCTCACTGCTCCAATTTGATCTTGATCTCCAAACTCGTTCTCACATCTTGATACCTGCAAACCATGAACATCAAAGAGACACAAGGAAACTCCTACTCTATCATACTATATTAAACAAATTCATCTATAGTAGACAAGCATATGTAAAGATACAAAAACTAGAAGGAAATAGGCCAAGCATATATTAATGAGAGCATTAAAAAGGCACTTACAATCTGTATATGCAGTTTCAACAGCCTCTCTAAGTCCTCCTCGTCCAGCCCTTGCAAGATGCTCCCAAGATCATAAGTTTGATATCCAAATCTTCCTCCCAACATCATAAGTTTGATACCTCTAATATTCCTCTCTTCTCCATGGAAATCCCTCATTATATAGGATTTGGAGGCTTAACAACCATGGAGAGGATCACTCATCAGATCCACTAAAATGGGATATCCAAGATATTTAGGGAGAAAATATCTCTTAAGGATTTTAGGGAGGAAATATCTCTCAAGGATTTTAAGCAGGAAATATTTCAACCATCTATGAGATGCTCAACCTCCCCTTAAAAATAGGGAACCAAATGTGAGGTGGATTCTCACACTAAATTAATTTCCTTTTCATGAATATTAATAATTAATTTATTTTGACCTTCATATAATATATTT
>SNQJ01S0041234.1:66627-79257 GCA_010110895.2 Picea sitchensis | reverse complement strand
AGATAGATTTGAAAAGTGGATATCACCAGATAAGGATGAGAGAAGGTGATGAGTGGAAAACAACCTTTAAGACAAATTAAGGATTGTATGAGTGACTTGTTATGCCATTTGGCTTAACAAATGCCCCAAGTACTTTTATGAGGCTGATGAATGAAATTATGAAAGATTTCATTGGAAATTGTGTGGTTGTATATCTGGATGATATACTGGTCTTTAGTAGGACTAAAGAGGAGAATTTGAGACATTTGACCTTAGTGATGAGGATACTACAGCAAGAGAAGTTGTTGATAAATCTGAGGAAGTCCTCTTTTATGAAGACATAACTCATTTACTTGGGTTTTGTGATCTCTTTAAATGAATTGAATATGGATCTAGAGAAGTTGAAAGAGATAAAATAATGACCATCACCAAGCAATATGTTTGAAGTGAGGTGCTTCCATGGATTAGCAAGTTTTTATAGGAAGTTCATTAGAAATTCAAGTGGAATTTGTGCACCAATGATGGATATAGTGAAGAAGAGGCGCAATTATTTTAAATGGACAAAGGAGGCCAAGAGGAGCTTCAATATATTGAAGGAGAAGATAATAGAACAACCAATTCTGGTCTTACCAAACTTTGGGAAGACATTTCAAGTGAGATGTGATGCAAGTGGAGTTGCAATTGGAGCAGTCTTGAGCCAGGATAATAAACCAGTTGCATATTTCAGTGAAAAGATGAATAATACTAAGAGAAAGTACTCCACATATGATAAAGAATTTTATGCTATAATTCAAGCCTTGAAGAAATGGAGACACTACCTTGTTCCAAAGGAATTTGTCTTGTATAGAGATAACCAAGATTTACAATTCATAACCAGACAAGAAAAATTGAATCAAAGGCATGCAAAGTAGATTGCATTTATGAAGAATTTTACTTTTGTTATAAAACATATTTCTAGAAATGGTAACAAATTTGTTGATGCATTGAGAAGGAGATGTTTGATTATGCAGGACTTTCAGGTGAAGACCTTAGGGTTTGAACACCTTAAGGAAATGTACAGTGATGATCCAGATTTCAAGGAAGCATACGAAGCATGTGAAAATCCTGTGTTGAGAGACAGGAGCCAGTGGATAGAGTATATGATTCAAGAGGGATTGTTGTTCATGGGAAATCATTTGTGCATACCAAAATGCTCAATGAGGGATAACCTTTTGAAGGAAAAGCATAGTGGAGGATTGGCTGGACATTTCGGCCATGATAAAACATTTTCATAGTTGAGAAGTTCATACTATTGGCCAGGTGTGAGAATAGAAGTGATAAAGTTTGTGAACGGATGTAGAATCTGTCAACATGCAAAAGGAAAGAGACAAAACATTGGATTGTATCAACCATTGCCAATACCCGAGAGGCCTTGGGATGCAATAAGCATGGATTTTTTGTTGGGACTGCCAAGAGCACAAAGAGGATGTGATTACATATTTTTGGTAGTGGATAGATTTTCAAATATGGCACACTTTATCCCATGCCAGAAGACAAGTGATGCATTACATGTTGCGAATTTATTTTTCAAGGAAGTTGTTTGACTTCATGGATTACCCAAAAGTATTGTCTCAGACAGAGATACCGAATTCGTTGGTCATTTCTAGAGAACACTGTGGAAGAAGCTGGGGATAGATTTGTCCTTCATATCATCTTATCACCCTCAGACAAATGGACAAACTGAGGTGGTGAATGGAAGTTTGGGAAAGTTATTGAGGAGTTTGTTCACTGAGAATCATAGTCAGTGGGACCATATTTTTCCACAAGAAGAATTTCCTTACAACGACTCACCAAACAGGGGCACTGGAAAGATCCCATTCCAAATATTGTATGGAATGCAGCCAAGAGGAGTAGTTGAGTTTAGAGACTTGGAATAGAGTGATTAGAGGCACTCGAGCAGAATATCTTGTTGCATAAATGCAAAAGCTCCATAGCCATATCAAAGAGAAGTTGCAGAACTCTAGCCAAGAGTACAAGCACAGAGTTGATCAACATCGCAGAGAGCTTCAACTTGAACTAGGAGAGCATGTTCTAGCACATCTCAAGAAAGAAAGGTTTCCAAGAAGAACATATAACAAGTTGAAGATGAAGAAGATAGGGCGATGTAATATCTTAAGGAAGTTTGATGAAAATGCTTATGAGATTGAGCTTCCAGATCATGTGGGCATATCGCCCATATTCAACATATCAGACATGTATCCTTACAGGGAATATGACATAGAGAGATCACAAGATTAAGATAAGATTCAATGGGAAAATAAAATTCCTGTAGAAGAAAATCCACATATGGAGAAGTTCATTGATCAGAGGATTGGCAAGAAGACAAGGAGGAACACCTATTTTGAATATTTGGTCAAATGGAAGGGACACATGATAGAAGATGCCAGTTGGGAAAATGAATTTGATATCCAGAAGCATAGAAAGTCAGTGCAGGAGCTCATGGACAGGAGTCCATGAATTTTTGGCCAAGGGAGTATGATGCAGGAGCATCGTCAGCAAGTACACGTGGAGAGACAACTCAGCGCCTTAGAGTGCCTTTGAATCATTTCAGAATCTTAACCGCTGGCATTTCCTGCAAATGTTTTTTGAAATGATTGAAAATTGAAGAAGATCAAATGCTTGGGAGTTGAATGATCATGAGTGATTTGGGAGTTTCACTCCTAGTATTGAATGTAACAGAACTTAGGTAGTAGTTAGGTTTTTTTTTCGAGTAGATGATTAGTCGAAGGGAACCCTAATAACCCTCTGTGATAAATAGAGGTTTTGTATGCCTGAATGAGGCTACTGCAAGTAAGTAGGAGTTTGTTGTGATTTAGTTGTTGCTGAGTTTTGTTTTTGTTTATCATAGTTGTATCCATTTACTTTTGAATGAATATAACATAGGATAATTGATCCAATGCATGGTTTTGCTACTTTTACAATTCCATGTTATTTTTGTTCTCATGAATGAATGAGTTATATTATTGAGTATATGAAACTGTGAAGTGTTTAGATAAGTTTCAATTGTTCTCTTCGTTGAGTTCATGCAAGGTGTGCATACAGTTTGCAAGGAGTGCGTTGACAGAGTTTGTCTCAACTCAAAATATCAGAAGATATAGCGTGAAACTTCTCTTTGCAAGGAGTGCAAAGTGACTATTGCAAGGTGTGCACAGTCGTCTGCAAGAACTTAAGTCTTGCGTGAGAATATGATACAAGGAGTGACATAGTCTGTTTCCACTCATAAGCTCAGAAGATATAGCGTGAAACTTCCATTTTCAATGAGTGCAAAGGGACTACTGCAAGGTGTGAACAGTCACCCGCAAGGACCTAAATCTTGCATAAGATTAGGTCGTAAGGAGTGCACATATTCGAAATTCGACTAAGTGTTGAAGTAACTCTTTAAAGAGCCAAAAGAGAAGAAGGGGAGAAGGCTCAAGAGAGATAGCGGGTGAAATAGTCAAAGAGAGTGAAGTTTTTAAGGTTTCACGAGTCATCGGCTAAGATCCATCCAAGAGGGATCGAGATCATTCTAGGCCATTGTATCTGAGTAAAGAGCACAAGTGTTAAGTCCCTACGTGCATATAAAAGTGAGGATTCATCGAAGTCTCGAAGAGAATAGGGAGCATCCATCATCCAAAAGGACAAGTGGTGCAAGATCCATAACTCTGGAATGAAAGCACTTTGGGAGTTTTGTGGACTAGGATAAAGTGAAATCACCGAAGAGTGGACCATAGTTCGGTTTGGAGGAGAAACTAACTAGGAGGAGAACTTGTTCAATGTTTCGGCATCAAAATACACAAGGATTTGTGTCATGTAGATGACCAATAGAATTCACCGAAGCCGAAAGGATTGATCTGGGTCATTCGTTCAATCGATGTCGGTGGACCATTGATCTGAGACTTCAGGGAAAATCCCCTTCGAGGGTTTCAGTATAGGAGTTGAAACTCCTGAACCTTGAAGAGCCGAAGTAAATCATATTTTTCTAATTTAGAAGGACACGTGACAGAGATATGTGAACTCCGAGAGAAAATGAGTGTGCAGCAGTTGAGATCCCTAAAGCCGGAATCACCGAAGTGAATCATAATCGTCCAATTTAGAAGGACACGTGACAAAGATCCATGAAATCCGTGTGAAAACACTCGGAGAGAAAGTGAGCGTGTAATATTTGGGACTCCTGAAGCCTAAACAGCCGAAGAGAATCACAATCGTCAATCAATGAGGGACACACGTCGTCAGACCATTGTCTTCAGGTGAAATCACTCCAGGAGAAAGAGAAGACTAATAACTAAAACCCTCGAAGCCTGAAGAGAAGAAGTGAATCACAGCCATTGATCTATGAGGGGAACATGTCAACAGATCGTCAACTTTGGATGGAATTACTCCGGGAGAATAAAAGGGTGGAAAGTTGAAAAAAAATTAAGCCAGAATAGCCGAAGAGGCTTGTGACCGTTGATCTGTGGGAGGTACATGTCAACGGATCATGGAATCCGGGTGAAAGCACTCGGGGCTAAAGTAATCATAAAGAGGATGATAAATCTGAAGGTTGAAGCCCTGAAATTAACTAGGAACATTGATCTGTGAGCAGAGAATCGATGATGGGGTGCCACTACGGGGAGAGGAGGAAGAATTAAAAGATAAGCTAGACCACAACCCACAATTTTCCAGGACCGTTGATCTCGTCGAGACAAGAGATCAACAACCACAATCTAAATGAGGTCGGGTGAGAACTTTTCCAATTGCGAGGATAGGGCTCTCTAATAACGGGTGAGCTCATTGATAACACATAATTTATGTGAATTGTCGATCGATGGATAGATCAGTAGCGATCAGATCATGACTGCGAAAAATCTGAGGGTGATAACAAGGCCTGTGTTTTAATTTAGAGACCAATAAGGTCCCGAAGATCTTGTTCAACTCAGGAATAATTAATAATCCTTGACCTTGAGGTCGCATAACCCCGAGGGAGAGTAGGGGGTCTACATCATTGACTAACTCTTATGTCAAAGGTCAATAGATTCTGAGTCACGTGCACAAGATACGGGGAACCAAAAGCTTGCCAAGCATTCAAGGATAATATGCTAACAGAAGAACCCTCGTATATTATAGTGTTAGGAATATTCATATCACAAACCTGCATGGTGATTTTGAAAGGAACATAAGAAGGAAGATGAGGTTCTGTCAAATGATTCCAATTAGTATAAATCATCTGATTACTTGAAGGGGGTGCCATTGGGACCGTTGGAGTGCCCCCTTGTTCGAGTGAATTAGTATTAATGAGGTAGACCTAATCAACATCCTCATTGTTTGAATGAGGAGTGGGATCGATCGATTATGGAACCAAATTGACCACTTTGGTTGCACTCTTCAAGGGAGGAGTGGGATCAAGCAACGGTGGAACTAGATCGACCACTTTGGTTACACTCTTTAAGGGAGTATTGGCATTGACCGATGATGGAACTAGATCGACCACTTTGGCACTCTTCAAGGGAGGAGTGGGCTTGATCGATGATGAAACTGGATCAGTCACTTGGGTTTCACTATTCAGATGAAGAGTGGGGTTGATCGATGACGGAGCTAGATCATCTACTTGGTTTTGTGGTTCAACCAAGGATGAAACCAGATTGACCACCTGATCAACCAGACTAACCAGGGATGGAACCAGATTGACCAGTCCATCAACTAATGATGGTTTGGAAGAAATATTACGATAACTAGTTGGAAGTTGAATCTTTTCCAAAAGATAAGAAGCCTCGTCCATACGAGGGAAAAGGAGAGAGTAATGATCACCTTCGCATAAGAAGCAAGGAAATTTGACAGTTCTCATATTCTTACCAACCTTAATGTCACTAGATGATGGGGTGTCAACATCATGTCCCATAGGGGATGATGACATAGAAGAACACATTTCTAAGACCTTGGGGAGACCAGGTAAATCCATCAGAAAGTGGTTACCCTTACAAATCCTGCAAGGGAATTTGGGTTTAGGATTCTTTGTTTTAGACTTGTCGACTTTATCAACACTCCCAGTACGATTAATAGTAGTTGGTTTCTTGGATCCAACATGATCTGATGTGGTTGGAGGCTTGGTCCCTTTCTGGTTCTTATTCTTCTTCTATTTTTGTTTCTTCTTCTTCTTATCAACCCGGCTACTCTCTTTATATCTTTCACTAGGTGAAGAAGGAGAAACAGAAGGAGACTTGATGGGTGAAGAAGGAGAAAGGTTAACATGAGGTTGATATGTGGTTCATGTTCTTACATATGAAGCATTAGGATCATCTAAGGCACTGGGAAGATTCGATATCAATGGAGTGGGGAACAACCAAACCGAAAATCCGGTTGTGAGTCCTAAAAGACTCAATGTGGAAATGCACAAATGACCAATGTTTCCAAAAGAAGGAGAGATGAAAGTTTTCCCAGAAAAAGGGGTTCCTTCATTGGTACCCCTAGGAGTTGACACCATTGACACTAACTTGACCTAAATTCCACTAAGGAAAACAAATAGCACACGTTACAAATCTAAGAAGAAAACAATCAAACAAACCTTCCCAAAATGAAACCACTAGTTGGTGATGAAATCCAACATCGTGAGATAAATATAGGAAGGGGCTAGGATAGAGCGGGTGGATTAGTTATGTTGGAAACATGCTTAACAAACTTATGCCTTGGTGCAAGTTCCCACATGGGTTTACCTGTGGGTCTACCCTCCAAGGATCTCGAGTGAGTTTGACCAATGTATGACCCAGTTACAGTGAATACTCCCCTTCACCGTCACCTTGTGTATCAGCCCTACAAATATAGGCCACTAACGTTACCAACTTACAATCAGCCTCAGGAGGGTACAGTAGACAGTCAGGAAGGATTGTATGGGCAGGATATCAAGTCTGAAATCCTTCATGAGAACTGAGGACAAGTGGACTGGTAAAACTCCATATGATCTCGAACGAATTCAGAATTTATGAAGCTCCGAGACCAAATTAAACCAGTCATTTCTCAGGAAGAACCCCCAATATACGATCTTTCCACTACATAGGTTAAGCTTTGGAGGGGAAATATTCACTTCTCTCAAGCATGCGACATTTTGTTTAACCCCTATGTGAGAGGGGGATCCCGGGTATGCTTATACAAACAATTGGATTCACCGCTCCCTAACATAAGATTCTATATTTGTCTGATGGCTTTGGAAATTTATCCTCACAACCTATTCCAAAGACCTACACTTTCTAATGTAGGTTCTCTACCAGAAAATATAAAAGTATCTCATCAATTTTATAAGGGATTTATTTTAATGTTGTTTTTTACTCAAGGGTACGAAAGTGAAACTAATGATATCGTAGACTCGACTCCAAACGAATGTAGAAAAATGAGATGCAAATCATTTTCTTCAATGAATCCTACATACCGGATGTATAAGAGGTACAACTTTTTTCAACAAAAAAATCCAATTCCCAAATGCAATATTCGAAATGTAACCCATTTATATACACTACCCAAAATAAATAATGAAACCATATTCTTTGTTTGATTATAATATCTAACGAAAGAAAAAGAAAATCCTTTAACACTCCATTACTTTCAATCGAAATGAAAGAGTCGAATGCAGATATAAAAAGAAAGAATCAAAAAGGATTTCAAGCAAAGCATGGTCTCACAGGATAATGATAATTGCATGAAACAATTATGATAACTTACTCAATCAAGGACTTGACAATCGAAAAGTGCTCAAGGAATACAATAAAGTGAAGAGAAGAATCCAAAAACTGATAGGTAGAAAGAGGAATCACTCAAATGTCTTGACAAAACAAGCAACAAGAAAGACCAATCCAAGATAGATTGTGGTAAGAATAAATTCTCATATCATTCAAAAAGGAAATATTTTAAAAGTAACTTAAGACCAACAAACCTTTGCAGACATTCTCAATCAGTCGGATAACCAGAAACTACGCAAGATTCAAACCAAACCAAGAAAAACAAGGAAACTCAATCTCGCAATTTGGAAAATGTAGCAATCTCAAAAAAGACAACAAAATAATTGATAAGTACCAAATATTCAACCCAAACAAATACACAAGCCAAATTACAGACTCTAGAAAAAAGTCTCTACAAGATAGACTGAGAAAAACTGAGAAAAAAAGGGAAGAAATCACAAAAAAAGGAGATCAACGCTCCTATTTTCAAGGGTACAGAGTGATGTAGTGCTCTGATATAAAATACAAGCGAGTGTTGATTACAGATAAACGCTCTTATATACACTCCATGGGAGCGCTATCCTTCCTAGAAACTTAGAACAGAGGCTTAAAACTTAGAAAAAAATCACAAAGAATTCCCATAATTTTGTGAAATTGTCAATGAAGAGGGGAGAAAGGAAATAGATCAGGAAAAAACAATGAAAATGATCTAAAAGTGGGAAAAATACAGAGACAAACCAAGGAAAGAAACCAAAAGATTCGATCCCCAGTGGATTCTCCAATTTTCGTTACTGAAAAATCCCCCTACGGACAGGTGGATCTTCCCTCGGATTCTAGACCCGTAATACTGAGACAGAAAGATGAAAATTGACACTAACATCCCTTTGAGATTTTCTCAACTAGTTGAAAAGATAGAAGCAGGAAATGTGATTGTACCTATTTTTGGTGTTTGTCCTCACTGCTCCAATTTGAGCTTGATCTCCAAACTCGTTCGCACATCTTGATACCTGCAAACCATGAACATCAAAGAGACACAAGGAAACTCCTACTCTATCATACTATATTAAAAAAATTCATCTATAGTAGACAAGCATATGTAAAGATACATAAACTAGAAGGAAATAGGCCAAGCATATATTAATGAGAGCATTAAAAAGGCACTTACAATATGTATATGCAGTTGCAACAGCCTCTCTAAGTCCTCCTCGTCCAGCCCTTGCAAGATGCTCCCAAGATCATAAGTTTTATATCCAAATCTTCCTCCCAACATCATAAGTTTGATACCTCTAATATTCCTCTCTTCTCCATGGAAATCCCTCATTATATAGGATTTGGAGGCCTAACCACCATGGAGAGGATCACTCATCAGATCCACTAAAATGGGATATCCAAGATATTTAGGGAGAAAATATCTCTTAAGGATTTTAGGGAGGAAATATCTCTCAAGGATTTTAAGAAGGAAATATTTCAACCATCTATGAGATGCTCAACCTCCCCTTAAAAATAGGGAACCAAATGTGAGGTGGATTCTCACACTAAATTAATTTCCTTTTCATGAATATTAATAATTAATTTATTTTGACCTTCATATAATATATTTCTCCTCCAAATTGACTAGGGATTGTGACATATGTTCATTCATGGTGTCGGGGTGTATGTGACGCTTGGCAAGGTGCATTTGACAGGTTTACGACCCTTGCGACACTTAGGGAGAGGTACCTAGGTGTGGAAATTTGATATGTAACAACTGTCGAAATGCAAGGAGACCTACCACTCATGTCTTCAAGTCCCAGGGTACTGATGGGTTTCTAGATTTCAATCCTAGATAATGAGTTGTAGTCGACAGGGTAAAATTCATTGAAGGAGGTCCTTGATGTATCCCCCATCAATCGACACAAAACAGATAAGATGGATGGTGTGAAAATCATAATAATGGAGAACAACTGACACAGGGATGGGCAGGAGAGGGGAAGAAAAGGATTGTAGATGGCTGACATAGAGAAACTTCCCATGAACAAGTATGCACAATAAATGGCTTGACTCGGCAGCATTAACTTAGACGAATACCATAATAACTTGTCATGGACCGATGAGTGTAACGTGACACAATGATGGGAATGGTGATCAATGAGAGAGGATGGATTACCTAACTATTATATGTGATGATAGAATAGGTGCATTCTTTAAGGGTGACTCAAAGCAGTGATAGTTTCCAGATAATGAAGATAACAAGACGGAAAAACCCTCTAAAAATTCCCCACCATGATTGGTGAGTACCTCCTTCTAGTTTTACGAGTTGGAGGAGGATAACAAATGCTCGATA
Source organism: Picea sitchensis (assembly GCA_010110895.2). Taxonomy (NCBI): domain Eukaryota; kingdom Viridiplantae; phylum Streptophyta; class Pinopsida; order Pinales; family Pinaceae; genus Picea; species Picea sitchensis. The sequence continues at coordinate 69,252 of SNQJ01S0041234.1, read as the reverse complement.
TAGCCCATCTAACGATGTGTTCCTTGAGATATTATTAACGAACTTGAGGAAGGAGGGGTTTGGTCCCATGTGTGGGTCCTTTGATGTAAATTTTAACAAGTCCGAGCAAGGTAAAATCGATGGCTTTTTCCTATTTAGAGAGTCTAAAAAGGTCATAAAGAAAACTCCATAAGACACTTTTTCATAAAATTAGTCTCCACGGTCCAAAAAAGTATAAAATGATACCTAGGAGAACTCTCCTAACCACAAGGGATAGGGTGTTCATTTTTCGTAAATAATCTAATGAGACCAAAAAAGAAATAAACTATCGCTCAACAGACGTGCTTTCTAATTCACTTTAACGAGCGTTAAAGACAACAAGATCACTCAACAATCTTTTCATTTTTTAACGAGTTCCAAAATAACTTAAAGAGTCCTTCATGATGAAGTATTTTTTTATAAATAGTCTATCTGGATCGAAAAAGGGGTAAATGTATACCGGGTGCACGTCTTTTCAAATCCATGAAACAAGTGTGAAAAGACAAGCATACTCGACAATCTTTTCTTTTTTAAGGAGTCTAAAAAGAGCTTAAAGAGGACTCCGTAGAATGGTTCCATAGTTTATATAGATAGTGTTCCTGACAAAAAATGGATTAGTATGTGGTTCCAAGAGAAAAAAAGGATAAATGTCCAACAAATGAAGAAAAGGAGCTAGCTCTAGTGTGAAAAGGGTTAAAATGAAGCTATATATGGAGTAAAAAAGAGAGTTTTTACCTCATTTTAACTATTTACCTTTGTGAAAACTTGGAGAGCCTTTTTTCTTGACAAAATTTGGAACGGTGATTGTGGACTTTAGAGCCACAGATATCGCATCTTTCAGCCACCAAGTAATAGGTTGGATCCCAACTTACAAAACCCATGTTTTATTTTTTCATTTCATTCATTTTTTTTGTTGTGGCAAGCCACAAATTTTTTGAGAGTGTGCGGTCGCGATTAGACTTCTTCCAGGGGTTGATTGAACAATTTTGTAGCTCTGTGTTATGAAAGAGAGTGTGATCGGTTTCTCCCAAGACATAGTGAGGGAGATACCAAGCAATATGGTCGTGATTGGTCACCCTATGGGCCAAAGAGGGACACGACCAAGAAATATGGTCACGACTGATTGCTCTGTCTACCAAAGAGGGGTGCGACCGAGTGAAGTTTGGCCATTTTTATAAAGTTTTTCATGAATTTTATTTGATGATTGGGTTCTATCAAAAAAAATTGGTGTCTTTGGCAGGTGTGGGCACAATGTTGCAGTGGACAGAATGTGGGCATGAATTGAATGACAATGCTTCTATGGATAATCCTCCCACTCCGGATGCTTTGTGCAATTGTGGGTTGTTGAAATTTTTCTTGTGTAAAACCATCTGGCCCCAACCTACTATGCTACAGACTTTGGTTAATGTGTGAGATCCAGACAGGAAACACTTCGTTGTACAATATCAGATATTGACATTAGATATGGAAGATATGTACTTCCTAACAATATTGCCCTATCATAGTGGTACATTGGTTTTGGTGGGTGGCAAAAGAGGAGGCGCAAATCGAGTAGACGATTATGTGGCACGATATTGTTACCTTGGGATGGAGAAGAGACGAAATAAGCCTCCAATTAGGTAGGTTATGGACCTTACCTTACGCACTTTATTGTTCACGATTACGTGAGAAATAGGGAGTATGATGCCTCACTTTCCTTCGAGGAGTGATGTGGATTATGCAGTAATGATTTTATCTCCCACGGTTTACAATTGGTGTGCAGTGGTGCTGGAAAATATGAAAGAGAAATTGACCAAATGCAGGTTGGGACAACATAAAACATTTGGCTATCGATCCATATTGTTATCTTTCTTCTTTGAGCGGGTTCTGACATCATGTTCATGGGATGTAGTGCTAGATATTGCATACAGGGATCCAAAAATTAATAAATGGGCAGATATGTTGTCTCTACTCGAGGGGGGACCACTGTTTCAGTTTGATGTGAAACTTTTTTGATGGTTGGATCAACAGATAATGGAGCTAGATGATTACACATATCAAGGAATTGACTATCATGATGATCCAAATATGGTTCTCCCCAAGGGGAAAACGTTCAATGATGAGTTTGGTAAGAAAGATAAATTTACAGTATTTTTGGTATTTTTAATGTTTTTGTAATTTTTTTATATATAAAATTTTTTTTGTGTAACATAACAAAAGATTTTTTGATGTGTAGATTGTGCACCAATATGTCCAGTGAATATGTCTCCATTGAATAGGCGAGGTGTGAAGCTAGGTGTTGGGAGAGAACAACATGGTAGAGGATCCGTTGTAGAGATCTTAGACTATCTCGAGGAAAATCTAGAGCACTTTGTTGTTGGGATTCTAGTGCCACACATGGACGATATACCTCTACATATGCATAGGAATGTAGTGGGTGTGGGGAACCAGTTTGTGTTCCTTCTACGGAAGGTCGCAAGAGAAGTGATTTGCTATAATGACTAGAGGGCTCCTTGTGATGACTAGTGCTCTTTAGTTTGATGGAATTTGATGCATATTTGTTTTGCAGATGTATGGGTGGATAGCCCAATTTTGTTATGTTATCCTGGTTTTGTATGTTTTTTGGAC
>SNQJ01S0041234.1:37749-51602 GCA_010110895.2 Picea sitchensis | reverse complement strand
ATAAACAACACACACTAAGAAATCTAGGAATCAAGTAAACAAACCAAATCTTCTCACAAGGAGCTCACTAGTTAGTGATGAAATCCAACATTGTGGGAAAATGTGAGAAGAGGTTGGGGTGAGTGGGTGGATCAGTTACATTGGTGGCCTACTTAAAAGACTTACACCTTGGTGCAATCTCCCCAATGTTCTATCTGCAGGTTTCCCTCCAAGGAGCCCGAGTGAGTTTGACCAACGTATGATCCAGGTACATTGAAGACTCCCCTTCACTGACACCTTGTGTAAAATCCCTAAATATTATGGAAACTAATGTCACCAAATCGCAGTCAACCTTCAGGCAAATACATTCGACAGTCAGGTCTGACAATATGGGAAGGATATCAATTCTGAAATTCCTCTAGAGGAGTGAGAACAAGAGGACCAGAAAAATATCCAGAGGACCCTGAACGGATTCAGGATTCACAAAGTTCCGAGACCAAATGGAAACAACTGTTTATCCATAATAATCCCCATTATACTATCATTCCACTGCATTTGGTTAAGCCTTGGAGGGGTAATCTTTGTTTCCCATCTGCACACGAACTCATGTGTAGCCCCTGTGTGAGGGGGTTCACGTCTATGCCTATAAAAAAGTTGGATTTAAGCACTATTTAGTGTTCTATGGTTTTGTTTTATGGTCTTGGATAGTTTACTCACTTGTCTTAGTCCAAATACCCTAAACCTAAACTATTTTTGGTGTTCTTAGAAAATAAAAGTCTAGTAAATTTTATTAACATGTGTTCGTTTTAAAAAAAAATTTACTCAAAGGGTTGCCTAGAAGTGAAACTCATGAGGTGAAAGGACTCAACTCCAAATAGGTGCAAAAGAATGAAATTTCAACAATTTTATTTTCAATGAATCCTATTTATGGGAGGGAGAAGAGTTCTTTCCTTTTTTCTTCTTATATAAGAGAACACCCTAATGCATACCGATTCACTTTTATTCTTGCAAATGAGACAAAAGGACAATATTTTAACCAAACTTATTGGACGATTTTTGAAATTTCTAACCAAGAACAATTGTTTCAACCATATTCTAAATCACTCTAAATCCAATGTTTTTGTTTCTTTTGTTTTTTCAAACTACATGAAATTGAAACAAAAATTCTTCTTCAACTTTCACTTTCAATCAATAATGTTCTACAATGAATGCAAAATTTGGAAGAAAAAACTAGACATGCAAACTTAAAGCACACAAAAATCTTCAAGTCTAGATAATAGTTTGAAGGGTTCTCCAAATTATTCGGGAAACAATAAGCATTCAAACCAATGAAAAAGATACATGAATAATAAAACGACATATTTTGTGAAAGAATCTTATCAAACAACTATGAATATCCTTCTAATTAATTGGAGGGATTAGACTAGATGATTCTAGTTGTACCCATCAATCACATGAGATTGCGAAAAGGAGAAATAAATTTTATAAATTTTGAAATAATTTGAAGTAAAAATAGTGAGACGGGCCGAAGACAAGTCTGGAGTGTTGAAGGAGACCAATAGAAATGAATTTGGATAATATTTTTTCAATACAACTCTCCAAAAAAGGGTTTCAAAGGGATGGTCTCTCCCTAAAAAGGGAGACAGAGCAACCTAGTCTCTCCCCGGAGAGAGGGACATGGTAACCAGAAGGTTTGGTCACTCCTAGTTAGGCTAGGAGTAGGGATGGTCGCTCCCCCAAAGAAGGAAAAGTGTGACCAGAGGGTATTGGGTCGCTCTGTGTACACTGAAAAGGTGTGACCGAAACAGAGAAAAGGAAAAAGGGTAGATATGGATGAGATCTATCAGATCCAAGGTAGAGGTTTCTCTTTTTACAGTTAGGAAAGAGTTCAACAAAGGTTGGAAATCAGATCAGGGAACTTAAGTGGATGAAGATCTTATAAAGAGAACACATAAAGAAGGAATAAAAGTACATAAAGGGTGTTCCCCAGTATGGTTGCCAAACTGTTGTAGGGATTGTGAGTCCTGAAGGAGCTAAGCTCCCTTAGGTTCTTCCTATACCTAAGACATAGATAGATATGTAATCTATGGGAGTTTCAAGATCTAATCTATATGCGAAATGAAACTAGAATTATTTATAGTGAGGAAGAACACCTAATTTCTGAAGTTTGTCCCTGCACGCTGCTAGTTAATCTCTTGCGAAAATATTATTCCCACTCCGAGAGACAACTATATGCACACAATGAAACAAGATTCTTTCCAAGATCAAACTAGATGCATATAAATCACTGAAAAATATACTAATACATTATAACACATAATTATATTAAGTTTATCCAAATGAATACATGCAAACAAGTACACAATTGAATAGAAGGAAACGTCCAGTACACCTTCTATTAATTACTAAAACAACATTACAACTTACAAATGGAGAATATAATGCAACAATATATTTCCAAGTTCCTTGCCCAAATCTGGTAGCCAAAGTAGGAGCATAAGTTTACTGGTTCTTTCCTATTCCTTCCCATGGGAAATGGCTTGGTTCTTATAGGGATTTAGGGATAATTATGTATGGTTAGTAGGATAAGATCCCTGAGCTCATAATGAAATCCTTCTCGATACTAAACCCCAAGAAATCAGTAGAAGGTGTCATACATCACAACCAAGTCCAAATATGGGAGCTTATAGGCTTGGTCGCTCCCTAAACACACACACAGAGTGACCGGTCAATCTCTGGTAGTCCAGAAAGGGCGACCAACCCTCTTGGTCGCATCCTCAATGAAGGACAAGAATGACCAAGGGGAAATTGGAATGGAAACTTAGGGAAAAGGTGATGAAAATTGTTGGATTGGATAGGTTACCTCTTAAGAGATGATGGCTCAATAGTGAGGGTGTTAATAAATCTATAAAAATATGTATGTACGTAGTCTATACACAAGAAGAGCACACACAACTCAATAAAAACCTAAAAAATAGAAAATTCCAAAAACCCAGTAGGTTTCCAGAGACTGAAAAAGTATTCTAAGGTAGTAAATTCTTGATAACAAACCAAGAAAGCAAGAAAAACCAATAAACCACAATATCCCTTAAATCGTCCCAAACTAGGAGAAAATATCCCCAATGGAGTCGCCAATTATGTTACGGAAATATAAGTCCTATGGCTATGGTTCATGGGCCACAACATAGAAGTTCCCTAAAATACTATTCTTAGACTCTAATTAGGAAGTTAATTAAAAATAAATACTTGCAATAACTAACTTTTGGAAGATAGGAAAGAGAACATACCTATAACCAAACATTTGAATTCGACCCCGCTTGAGGGCTCTCACTCTAGAACTCCTTCAAATAAATTTCCTAAAATCCTGCAAACAAGGAAGCATGCAACTGCAAATAAGTAGTTATCCACTAACTAACTAAATATAATCAATTCGATTTGTTTGTTATATTCAAAACAAGATATAAATAATCTTATTAAAATAAAGAATTAAAAAAGAGAAATGGACAAGAATTAGATTTATTTTATTAATAACAACAAAGAGGTTGGTTACAGCCTATAACCGTTGTGGCACAGTCCTAGAACTAGGCTCCAAGTTCCTCCACCCAAGGCCTAAGATGACAAGCACTACCTCCAAATATTTGTGTTTTGGTAGTTCCAAGGAAGCAATGGCTTTCTTCCTAACAAGATAAGGGGAAGCACAAATCTTGAAAAACAAGGGTTTTCAGGGAGGAATGACAATCTCAAAAGAAAAGGGAAAAAATGGCTTGCAAGGATATAAGGAAAATGATAGCATAAGGTTTCATCTCTTTGATATCTTTTTCCTCCATCCCAAATCTCTCGTTTATAATCCCTTTTGACAGTTGGAGTAGTTATGAATGGGCTATAGGAGGTCAAGAACCTAGGGAACTCATCAACTCCACCCGAAATATAGGGATTTATTATTTTTTTAGCAAATTAAACATGCATGTAGGTTACTAACTCGAAATTTGTGTATGTATGTGAGTTTCTTTAATGAGATCCACATTGTTGGCCCTCAACCAAGTTTTGGAGAACCTTGGTCATGTTTGACCATTTTTGGGACTTCGACAGGCTGGTCGAAGATGGGGCACCCAGGCGAAGCAAAGATTGTGGGATCTCGCCCCCTTTTGCTGGCTTTTTGGGTTTAGGGTTTATGTAATGGGTATGGGATGTCAGCCCATGGGTCTTACCCATGTTTAGGCCCATTTTGTAATTCATAAATAAGTATCTAGGCGATGTAAGAAGGATTCATTTGTAATCCAGTGAGCTAAGTGTAAATAGTTGTGCATGCTTTGTGCATACTATGTGTTGAGAGCTTGCAGATCTAAGTGCAAGTGATTGTAAGAAGGTTCTATGTTGTGCCAAGATTGGGGAAGGAGGATCTGGCGAGGTGTGTGCAGTTCTCTTGTCCTATGCGGAGTAGGTTTTGTGGCTCTATGCATGTAAGAACATTGAAATAAGATAATAAATAAGAAGAAGAGTTGGTGGACGTAGCCCCATGCTGGGGGTGAACCACGTATATCATGTGTTGTGATTTCTTCGTGCTTTTGATGTGATTTATTCTTAGTACTGAATCTTTATGTATGTATATGCATTTGATGAAGTATATTAGTGCTTAGTGATATGAATTAATGCTAGATATGATCTATTTCTATGTGCTAAGTGCTTGGATGTGTTAGATCTTGTTGAATACTGCATTGTTCTGTAATTAGGGTTTTAACCTACGATGTGAATAAGGTTAAAGACTAATGAATGTTAACTTCTAAGTGCTCTGTTAAGTATTATGATCACGGATATGTGTCCCAGATAGGTTGTAGGCACTTGAGTCCTACAACTTCCCCTGTCTCTACCTTGGGTGAGACTTCATCTTCTTCGCAGGTGTTGCTGAAAGGGCCGGTAGTTAGGTTTTTGTGGGTGTTTTGTTGAAGCGTTGAACCCTAGGTCTACCCCTGTGCCAACAAATGGTTCTGTTGTCAGGACCTGAAACTGTGATTGTTGGGAACTGAGGAAAAGATAAATCTTTGAGCGTAGATCTGTTGTTGTAGTGCGTAGTACTCTACTTGACTTGTGAAGCTTTGTTCCAAGAAGAGAAGTTTGATCTGAAGAAAAGAGGTAAGATCTTAAAGCTTTGTGATCTGATAAAGGTAAGATAAGTGGAATTTTTTTTTTCAAAAGAATGGATCTAGGTATGCTTGATAGATTTTTTCCTAGTCTAAAAACTAGGGCACAACTAGAAGAAAGAAGATATGATATGAATAGATCTGATAGAAATAGTGAAATATATGTTATTCCTATGCATAGAAACAATTTTTGGACTAACAAGTGGATGCAGGATCCTATAAAGAATTTTTTGCAGGTCTATCACTATGACCCTAGTGCACAGTACAGGAAAGGTTGGGGATCATTTAAGAGAAAGAGAGGATTGACTCTTTGTTATAGTTTTATAAGACTGATACATCCTGCTAAGGAATTACCTGGTAGAGGTCCTATTTTCCTTTGTTGTAAATCTATTAGACATGAAGTTTTAGATTTCCCTAGAATGATTGCTAAAGTTGAAAATATGAACATGAGACAAGAAAACCATGAGAAAGGTCAAGAGGCTAAGGATATGATAGAACCCCAGAAAGAATCAGAGATTATATTATTGAAGATGAAAGAAAGATTGAATGATCACAGAGACATCAGTTTACCAGAGATCTTAAAAGAGAAGCAGTGCATAGAAACAAGAATAGGAGACTTCGACATAGACTATGTTCTAGATAAGGAAACACAGGTGAACATTATGACAGAAACTACGTGGGAAATTTTGGGAAAGCATGTTATGGTTCTATCATTGGGAGGGATAGGCTTGTTTAAAGGAAAGATGATAACCCTATGTGGAAGACCTACTCATATACCTATGAGTGCTCATGGAACATAGAAAAAAGAAGAATTCAAGGTCATTAAGTTTGTTGAGAACAATGCTCCTTTTGCACTTTTTTTAGGAAGAACTTGGACTGAGAGAGATCATATCCGAAGGAAGGAAGAAGAGGAAGCTAAAGAACAGAAAAATCAAGAATTAAAGGATTTCATGGCTAGGAGAATAGCGCTCTTAATAAAAGAACAGGAGGACAATTCAAAGCAACTGAGGGACAAAGACCTTGTTGTCGAAGTTGAAAGAACGCAAGAAGGCTTAAAGAACTTATCCATGCCAAAGAGAAGAGAAATTGTTCCAGAAACAGTCAGAGAAGAAGTATTATCCTCGAATCTTGTGAAAGATCCTCGACAGTGAAAAGTTACTATGATAAGAAAAGATAAGAACATTAATGGAAAGAGGAATCCATTGACAAAGATCACAGGGAAGAAAGCAAGAAATCTCAGTAAGAAGAAAGAAAAGTTAGAAAAATTGCAGGAGGTTACACGGAAGACTTCGTAGAATGCAGGCTTGCAAAAATTGAACCTCTTCATAATAGAAAAACAACACCGACTGGCACTTCGCCACAGAAAAGAAATATGACTATTGGAGGAGTCCCGACCGTTAGAACAATGCTCCAGAATAGCTAGAAATGCAGTTATTGTTGGAAATATCGTTATTAGACCGTTGGGACCGCGCCATAACGGATGGAATTGGATTGATTGAGGCACTCCTGCCTGTTGGAGGAGTCCATTACGATATTGTCTATTTATCCCATTGAATGTTGCACCGAGGACACTTTTGAAAATTGTGATTCTCTGAGCCCACAGAGAAATGATTTCTTTCACACAGTTCTTATTGAGACCTTGCCACCCATTCTACTTACCTCGAGTGTTTGTCCACCTACCTGATACATTTGATCACGAGCATGTATGTTGGGAGACCTTAGAACAGTAGAGAAATTTTTCGAAGAGATCCTAATAGACCTCATGTCTGAGAAGGTCCTATCCGCAAGAATATAAGCATCGTCAATGAGAGGACTGCAAGCATCCCCATCGACTGCACATCGATCTGGGCCATCCTAAACTGCGACAGAGAAATGGATTAAGCATTGTGGAGACTTGGTGAATGCAAAGCTCATCCCATCGGTCCTGCCTAACTATATCCTGCTTCTAGCTAGAGCGGTTAGTCGTGACAGCGTCTCGAGGGACTTTGACTATACACTGATCACTGCGTACCTCCCGAAGGGGATACGCATAGTTGGACTACAATTAGGAAAGATTATGATGCTAAATATCAGTGACTTCAACTTAGGAGACCGAAAGAACTATGGCATGCTCACACAACACAAGTACTTGACCAAGACAATGGGGAAGAATTCGAAGATAATCCCCCAACCGTGGACCATGGACATTGCAATATCAACAATCCTTAACGTAATGAAGATACCACACTTCGGCATACATCATGAGTTTAACGCATGCGTTAAACTCCTCATGTCATGCTACGATGGTGGTTACCTGTGGTTGGATCGGAGAATCACCATAGATCCAGCGTTGATCCATCGGATCACCAGATTGAGCATGCAAGGACCTAACCCTCAGGATATTTACCTAGGGAAGGCTACGGATCCCGCCCTGGCACAACACATAAAAGAAACTTACAATGATGTAGAGAAGGAGAAGCGAGGCTACAGGGTAGCCTCCATCCATAATGGCGCAATGCGCCTAGCTTTCCAGTTGATCATTGGTAAGCTCATTAGGAAGAACAGACCCACGCAAGTCATGGGGTTCGTCATCGACCTTGTAGGAAAATGCGTCGAAGGGATGAAAATGAACTGGGAAAGCTACCTTGTCAACCGGTTGGAGAAATATTTCCAAAAAGCACAAGACCAGGGCTACGGGTTTCATTTTAGATGGTTGTTGATTCTCATTTCCTTCATCGCTTGGGAGATGCCAGAAGGAGCGACCTTCCCTGAAATTGAGTCATCTGAACCACTAGCCGTGAAGTTCACTATGCTCTGGTATTTGAACGACATGGAAAAATGATGGAAATCCAATGCGGTGTTCCACACATATTATTTACAGCTGAAGAGGGCCATTGAATATTTCCCTCGCATGACGCCAAATAATCTGCACATGTTCAGGCCACCTGCGAAGTTCCACATAGATAGGAATTTCATTTACATCACTGCACATGGGGATGAACACAAGGAATACCTCCAGTCCTATTACAAACTCATAGAGGAGGACATGGAAGAAATAACCAAGGAATGGCCTACAGAATTCCTTGTACTCATTGAAAAGACAGAACTCTCTGACACTGACCTCATCAGAAGTCCTGTAATCACTCGAGAAGAGTATGATGGACCCAACAGTAACAAAGGGAAGAAGAGGGAAGAAGTACAGGAAGTGAACAACGCATCAAAGGAAACGACACCAGATTCACCTAGAGGAGGAGGATATGACGAAGTAGAAAAAAAAAGAGAAGACATATGGGAAGAAAACAAACAGGAACATGGCGAAGTGACACTGCCTAAGGATCCCAAGAAAAGAAATGTTTCCCCGAAGAAACCCTCAGCACAGAATAAGAGTCACATAGATAAACCTAAGTTACAAACTGTACTCATGGTGGATGATATTGACCTCATCATCCCCACTATATCAGATACTTCAGAGTCCATTTTGTAGCGAAGCGAAGCCAAACAAGAGACAATGTTTGACAGGATCATGGTGGAGCTCAAAGGGGTACAACAGGATTTTTATTCGATCTGCGCAGTGTCTCCTGCACCGTCATCATCAAAAGGTATAGAAGTAGGAGATGAGCCTGCCCAGCTATGCAAATTAGAAGATTCGACAGAGGCTCGCCTTCGTCGGGTCTAGGAGGAAAAGGAGTAGGCCATAGAGGCATTCAAGCAAGCAAAGGAGGAATCCTTAGAGCAATGTTGGGTTGCACAGTAAGATAAAGATGACCTCCAAGAAAAGCTTGTAGAGGATAAAACACAAATCCATAAGGAAAAATAACAGTTGCTCACATAGCATATTGGAGTTAAAGAAGTAGTCACCAGAGCACTTCGCTATGTGTCGGGCCTAGCACAGATGGAAGAGGAAACAAATGAGAACCAAGTAGGGAAGCTCGTCAAATCCATTCAGCAGCTTCAAGCAAGAGTGGCAGAACTGGAACTGCAAGCAGTGCCAAGCACTCTGCAGGAAGTGTGAGACCAAAGAGAAGAAATTTTCAGGAGCGTAGTAGAAAAAATCAAGGCGTTGGCCTTGGAATGAAAGCAATTAAGAAATCGAAGTGTGCAGACTTATGAGCGCCTTGCAGAGGACCCAAAACTAAGGACATTGGAGTCACATCTCCAGGAAGCAAAGAAACAAGCAGCAATAGTGCAAGAATAGTTGAAGTTACTGTCAACAGTCAAGAAGATGAAAAGGTCACAAGAATAGTGCACAGTTCAAAAACAGGTCCATGCCATCTAGAGTAAAGTCGTGGAAGTGACCCAAAGACTCAAGTTGGTATAGGACGAAGCCTGCACACATTTTGAGGAAATTGAGGGACAAGGTGCACAGCTAGAACAAGTGGTCACCTCAGTGGAACAACACTTGGAAGGACTTGCCACCGAGAAGGTCATTCAGGAGTTCACCGAGTAGGAGGCTCTAGCGAAGCAGCAAGTTGAGGCAACTTGAGCCAAGATTGAGGCCTTCGAAGCATATTTGCCTAGGTCAAAGTGACTCAGGATGCATCACGGGTGAGTGTTGGGGGCCTGTTGTCCCTCGACCAAGTTTTGGAGAATCTTGGTCATGTTTGACCATTTTTGGGACTTAGACAGGCTGGTCGAAAACGGAGCGCCTAGGCGAAGCGGAGATTGCGGGATCTTGCCCCCTTTTGTGAGATTTTTTGGTTTAGGGTTTATGTAATGGGTATGGGATGTTGACCCATGGGTATTACCTATGTTTAGACCCCTTTTGTAATGTATAAATAAGTAGCTAGGTGATGTAAGAAGGAGTCAATTGTAATCTAGTGAGCTAAGTGCAAATAGTTGTGCATGCTTTGTGCATACTATGTGTTGAGAACTTACAAAGCTAAGTGCAAGTAATTGTAAGAAGGCTCTGTGTTGTGCCAAGCTCAGGGAAGGACGATCTCGCGGGGTGCATGCAGGTCTCCTGTCCTATGCGAAGTAGGTTTTGTGGCTCTGGGCATGTAAGAAGATTGAAAGAAGATAATAAAGAATAAGAAGAGTTGGTGGACATAACCCCATGATGGGGGTGAACCACGTATATCATGTGTTGTGATTGCTTCATGTTATTGATGTTATTTATGCTTAGTATTGAATCTTTATGTATGAATATGCATATGATGAAGTATATTAGGGCTTATTGATATGAATGAATGCTAGATCTGATCTATTTCTATGTGCTAAGTGCTTGGATATGTTAGATCTTGTTGAATACTGTGTTGTTCTGTAATTAGGGTTTTAAACTACGATGTGAATAAGGTTAAAGACTAATGAATGTTAACTGCTAAGTGCTCTGTTAAGTATTGTGATCACAGATCTGTGTCCTAGCTAGGTTGTAAACATTTGAGTCCTACAACACCCCCTGCCTCTACCTCAAGTGAGACTTCATCTGCTTTGCAGGTGTTGCCGAAAGGTTCGATAGTTAGGGTTTTTTTGGTGCATTGTTGAAGCGTTGAACCCTGGGTTTTCCCCTATGCCAACACACATACATCTAAAAAAATAGGTTTTTGTAAGATATTTTTTGGGAGGAAAAAGGGGTTTTTCTCCTGCAAGTAGGGAAATGGATGTAATTGAGGCCAATGAGTTTTCATGAGCATATGTGGTGTCAAATGATGCTACAACAATTTTGAATATATGCATGGGATCTAGTAAGTGACCAATCTTAATATTATCCCAATATGGAAGCTCATAAAATACATATTTCCTTTTCATCCCAATGGGCATTTTTTGAACATAGGTGTCAAAAAATTCAGGATCATCGAACACAGGTTCCCCATTTGAATCAAACAATTCTTCCATTTCCTTCTCCTTCTCTATGTCATATTCCCTAACCCAATCTATCATGTCATTATTTCAGGTCTTCGGGTTCTCTTTGGTTTACCATTAAAAGTGGATGCAAATTTTCTATAAGGGTGGTCTTCTAGGAGGAATACCATTGAGCAGTCATACATCAACTTTATAGGTGGTTTGACCACCTAGCCTTTATAKAAGTTCCATAATATTTACATCCATGGTACCCTTTTGTTACAAGACYTRTGATGTTATTGTATACATACACATTAGTGTCAAAAAGATAATTGCACCAAATAAAGTATCTCAAATAACATTACAAATGTAAAAAAATCAATCAACATGCTTAACAGAGAAAACTCCTAGTCTTGGATAATCATGCATGGTGTACGCACATATTCCATACAACGTAAAATACCTCTCCGTTGGGATTGGTCTTGATACATCATATACATGTATCATTTTCCATAATTTCTTGAATTCATTGATTAGTGGTTGGAGGTAAATATCTATTCTCAGCAGTTGTTTTCTACCCAGGACTATAAGAGCCAACATAAGATGTTCATTCTTCATGGAAAATCAAGGGGAGGTATTGTTATTGATTACTACCACTATCCAAGCATAAACGTTGGTGTTTTGGAGGGAATATGGGTTAAATCCATCCATGTCTATGCTCAATCATAGTCTTCCTACTTCATCCTTGAATTTATTGGGCTTCATACTTCATCCTTGAATTTGTTGGGAGTCATATAACTCCTCGATCACTTATATGTGATGCATGCCACCCCTGCAACATGGATAATTGTTTGCAATGAAAGAACCTTTGGATCCTTGGAATTGTATGCATGTGCCTCAATATCTTATGAGGAGGACCATGTGCCTTACCCTTGTCTCTTGATTTCTGGTACTTGTCATGTCAACATTCTAGACATATCTCTTTGTTCGCATATTTGTTTCTATATAGAATACAATCATTTAGACATGTGTGGTATGATATGTATTCAAAACCCAATATTTTCATCATTTTCTTTACCTCTGCACAACTATTGGGCAATAAATTTTCTCTCAAAAGTACCTTATCCTTGAGTATCCTACAATTAGTGGGAAATAGAAATGTACATTGTCATTAAACATGCATAAAATAAACTATTTTCTTCCTTCATTGTGTGACAACATTCCTTAAAAATTTAGGGGACTTAATGGCTAGTTACCTCAAAAGTGTTGAGAAACACACATTTGAGATACCATACATTACTTTCAAGTTGTATAGTAACATGTTTTTCCCTAGTTGGGTATACCTTGACCCCTGTTGACCAAAGAGAGGGGTGTTGGAAGAAGATTTCATGATTTCGATGAAGGTAGCGATGCCATCAACATCATCCCCTAGTTCATTTTGTTGGAATGCATGTAACAAAATTCCCTAAATGGCTTGGGTATCTTGTAAGAATTCATCCTTGCCAACCTCTATATCATTTCCTTCATCCCCAACATGTGAAGAACTAGTGTTACTATAGAGTTTTTGAATTGGTGACTTGGGACATAAAGGGAATTGAATAGGTGGTTGATTCAATAATGCTAAGTATGCTTCCTCTCCAAATTGTGCTCGTTCAATAGAAATCTCATTACTTGACATTGTATTGGGGTGAAACAGTAGATGGTAGACAAGGTGTTCATCATCAGAATACTGATTGCAAAAATATTGAACATTATATTGATAATATTAGTAACACGATGTATTTAGTATATTAAAACATTATACCAAACATTTATTAGAAGCATGGTTTTTTTTCCCAACAATAAACATGCAACCAACTAAGTTATAAAAAAACGTTGAATTAAGCAATACATTTACATTATTTCCATTGAAAATTCAAAAATACAATTACTCAATCATCTTTTTCTTATGCCCCAATGGGTGTCATAAAAGAGATCCAATTCACGGTATAATACTGTTGACCTAAGCTAGTTGTTGGAAGATGGAATGCTACAATTGGTAGGGTAAAAGAACTGTCCATTTTCATCAAACATATTTCTATGGTATTGCTCTCCTGATAAGATCTTTCAAAATTTTGGGACTACTGGAATATCTTGTGCATCCAAACTCGATCCTAAAACTTGATCTTGAAAAATTCAATGAACAATTATTCAACTGCATGTTGGTGGCATTTTGTTGATAGGTATCGTACTTGAACTAAATATTCTAGTTACATTAGTTAATTGCTATGGGTCATGTACAGACCGCAAAAATTCCTGGGAAAGAGTGGTTAACAGTGGATTGTTGGACTATAAAAACTTAATTGTTGCAGTTGATCTAAATTTCACTGTATCTGCTAGTGAAGTGGTGGGGGGGGGATCCCGTTTGGATCCTTTAGCGTGGTACTTTAAAGAAATCTTCCAAGAAAAAGAGTTAGTGGATATAACCCCTATTGATTGTGGGCCTATGTGGTGCAATGGTAGAAGTGGGACAAAGGAAATTTCCAAAATATTGGAAAAGATTTACATGGCTGAGGACTTGCTAAAGGAACTTGGGAGACATCGGTCTTGGGTAGCTATGCCTTTCATCTCAGACCATGCTCCTGTTTTGCTTCAACTAGGCAATTGCCAAAGAAGGGTTACCTTTCCTTTCAAGTTGAACCCTGGTTGGTTGGGGGAAGATGGTTTCAATGATTTAGTCTCGGAGGTTTGGAATTCGTCTTCTTTTCTGGGAGAAAACTCAGCACAAAAAAGACTTGTCTCGAAATTGAAAGTATTGAAAAATAGAGTGAAAGCCTTGGGAACTAAGTTGAATCATAAATCCCCGGATGGGGTGTCACACGGGGCATCGAGGCAGGGATTGGAGGCGGGTACAGGAGGCCGTGGAACTGCGACACATGCCGGGCATGTGCAACAGGCCGCCACCCCACCTGCTATTTAACGGTCTTAACTCAGACATGA
>SNQJ01S0041234.1:26360-37641 GCA_010110895.2 Picea sitchensis | reverse complement strand
GTGGGACAAAGGAAATTTCCAAAATATTGGAAAAGATTTACATGGTTGAGGACTTGCTAAAGGAACTTGGGAGACATCGGTCTTGGGTAGCTATGCCTTTCATCTCAGACCATGCTCATGTTTTGCTTCAACTAGACAATTGCCAAAGAAGGGTTACCTTTCCTTTCAAGTTGAACCCTTGTTGGTTGGGGGAAGATGGTTTCAATGATTTAGTCTCGGAGGTTTGGAATTCGTCTTCTTTTCTGGGAGAAAACTCATCACAAAAAAGACTTGTCTCGAAATTGAAAGTATTTAAAAATAGAGTGAAAGCCTTGGGAACTGAGTTGAATCATAAAAAACATCTGGAACTTGACATGTTAGAGGATAAGATAAGGAAGACTTACCTTACAAAGGCTCTAAGGTTGGATACAGGGGACTCTGATTTACAAATCAAACTTCTTGAGCAAAAACAAAGTAAGATTCCCCTGGCAAAGGAGGAATTATGGAGACAAAGAAGCAGAGCTATTTGGCTTCAGAAAGGTGACTAGAACACTGATTTTTTTCACCAATATATGAATCATAGGCGAAGCCACAAAGCCATATGGGAAATCAAGGATGAAAATAACAACCTTTATTTGGGACAGGAGGCATTGATAACAAAAGCAGTTAGACATTTCAAATTGTCCTACTCGGACACGGGATAGAACTCGATTCTAGAATAGGTCAGCACAGTTCAACGTTTTCCCTGCTTCATTGAGGAGAAAGACTGCTTAGCCATAGAAGGTTCTTGCAAAAAAGAATAAATCCAGGGTGTTCTTAAGGGTTTCACCAAGGACAAAAGTCTTGGTCCTAATGGGTGGACAATAGAATTCTTCTTACATTTCTTTGATTTCGTAGGGGGCGACCTACTTGAGGCTGTGGAGGAGTCAAGGAGGGAGGGAACTATGGAAAGATCCTTAAATTCTACTTTTTTAACCCTCATTCCGAAGGTGAGCGGTCCCTCCTCCTTCGGGGACTTCAGACCTATTCCATTGTGCAACTTGGCATATAAGATTATTGCAAAAGTTTTAGCAAACTGGCTTAAATCGATCCTCTCTAGGACACTCTCTGGGGAGCAACTGGGTTTCTTAAAAGGTAGACATATATTTGATGCTTTTGGAACAACACAGGAATGCCTCCACAGTATTAAAATGAAAAATATGAAGGATCTTATTCTAAAACTTGACCTGAAGAAGGCTTATGATTATGTTAATTGGGATTTTCTTAGATTGATCCTTCTCCAGAATGGTTTTGGCATGTTGCTTACAAATTGGATTATGTGTTGTGTTATTACTGCTACTTACACTGAATTGATCAATGGTGGTCCTACCCCTTTTTTCCAGAGTGAGTGTGGACTCAAGAAAGGGTGCCCTTTATCGCCTCTGCTTTTTATTTTAGTGATGGAAGGCTTGTGTCTTCTTCTTAAAAAGGCACAAACAAATGGGGACATTATAGGTGTTAAGATTTCACGCTCCTAGAAGATCCTCAATCTTTTTTTTGTGGATGATGTTCTCATTATGACCAAAGCTAGTTTAAGTGAATGGAAGGCCATAGATTTCTTACTGTCTACTTTTTGCCGAGCTTCTGGCCAATGTATAAATCCTCTCAAGTCTACTTTCCATTTTTCGAGTTTACTAGAGGATGATTTAACGAAGTTGAGTTCTCTCTTTCCTTACAAGTTTGTGGATCTCTCGGAGGGTTTAAGGTACCTGGGATTTTTTCTCAAACCTACAAATTATAGAGTTGAAGATTGGTGTTGGCTTATCCACAAGTATGAGAAGAGGATCGGGCTTTGGTGCCACAGTTGGATTTCCTTGGGAGGACGATATATTTTGGTCAAGTTTGTGTTAGAAAGTATGTTAGTCTATTGGTTGACAGTAACTATTATACCAACCTTTGTCCTTAGTAGGATTAGATAGTTATAGGGATCCATCTATGTAACTAGGAGACTATAGCCAAACCAAAACCTCAAGGTAGTTGGGGGATTAAGAATCTACCATTGTTCAGTAAATATCTAGTTGCAAATACTTTGTGGCGTTGCTTGATGAAAGATGGCCTTTGGCATAGAGTGTTACTGGATAACTATCTCCCTTCTCTTTCTATTGTGTCTTGGTTGAGATCCACTTCGAAGTTGTCACACAATGTTTCGATCTTCTAGCGTAGCATGGTTAATTCAGTGGAGGTTATCACCCACTGGTTGGCTTGGAACCTGAGGTCGGGGCACTCAATTCATATTGGTGAGGATATGATCCTAGGCCTTAATACTGGCTCTTGGTTATATCCCTCTCTGATTACAGCTCTTAATCAAAAAGGTATACATTTCTTATACCAGGCTAGAGGGTTAGACAGGACTGGGGTCGTTTTGGCATAGTGGGAAACAAGAGAAGTGTTGGGGTTTTTAGGCACTGAGGCTGCGGAAGGGAATTGTTTTTGCAGAGCTTTAATAACTTCAGGCATTGAACTAACAGATAGACCAGATACACTTATTTTCACTCGGGGTGACCAATCAGGTTTCATTTCTGCAAAAAAAGCATATGTGGCTCTATCTAGTAATTTCTGGTTAAACAGTAGCAGTTGGTGGCATCGAAGAATTTGGTCTTGGGATCTTGGGACAAAGTTAAACCTTTTTACGTGGCTCTTGATGGAAGATAGGATCCTAACCTGGGATAATCTTTAGTGAAGGGGATGGTTTGGGCCAAGCATTTGTGGCCTATGCCCATAGGAGGCAGAGACAACATTACACATTATGAACCACTGTAGCTTCACTCAACAGGTTTGGTTACAGGTGACTCATTCTCTTAACTTAAACTTTAGATGGAGGGGAGCCACTCTTCAGGCTTGGTTTCTTGATTGGTCAAATTCTTGTACATCCTTACCTCATTTTCCAGCTATATTTTGTTGGAATATCTGGTTGGAGCACAACGGGGTATTCTTTGATTCCGGTTGGCCCTCCACTAATCTGATTTTTCAAAGGATACTTGGCAGCATAGAATTTCCTTGGGCTAGAAGCCATTTGACACGATTATCTAGCCTTCCTCCACTGCTTGATGGGGGAACAACAACTGGCTAGTTTGATGGAGTTGCTTAGGATCGAGAGATAAAAAGTGGTGTTGGAGGTGTTATTAGGATAGATGAACATACAAAATTCAGATGGACTCTAAACTGTGGATCGGCTACAAATAATAGAGCCGAGCTTTTGGGGGTTTCAACGCTTCTTATAGTAGCAACCTGACTTCATATTCAAGATCTTCAAGTTTTCGGAGATTCGAGAATCGTCAACGACTGGTTAAATCAGAGAGGGAAACTAAAGATTCTCAATTTACATTGTTGGAAAAAGAGGGTTAAAGAATTGGTGAAAGGTTTCAGGTCTCTTCGTTTCACCCATATCTTTAGAGAGTTCAATCAACAGACGAATACTCTTTCAAAAAGTGCTCTGGACTTACAGGAGGGTAATATTTTTTACTCCTAGGTGGTCGATGGACACCTAGGCCCCATTTTGTCACTCAAGCTCTGGTAAAGTTTTTTTCCAGTTAAATGTCGACTCTCAATCTCTTTTTTGTCTTTGGTGTCTAGTTTTGAGACTCTGCAGGCAGTCTGGTTTTTTTTCTGCTTTAGAGAAGATGGGGTGTTTTTTCCCTTTTTGATGTACAGTTACACTTTTCCCTCTGGCTTTGGTCGGTACTCTGTTTTCCCCTATTGGGAGGTGGAGAGGAACAAATATTTCATTTTGAACTGTTTTCTCGATTGTAAATTTTATATATTAATATAAATGCAATTTTATGTGGAAAAAGGTTATATGTTGCCATCAACGCTATATATTTTAGGGTACAAACCCAACTTATCGAAATAATAATCTTATTTTGCTTTCGTCACTTTCCACATTGAGCAAAATAGACCTATTCAAGCCCTGTCTCGGACGGTACTCATCTTTACGATCATTCCCGGTGTGCGCCATTACTATATCTTTCCATTTCAAATCGCATCATCTGCATAAATATATTGAGAATAAGACTGTCATCTCCCAATTTCAAATACGATAAAACTACAGTTTTTTTATTGCCGTGAAAGGTTGGGTATTTGAGTTTTCTTGTCTTTTGGTTCTAGTCAGTCCCATCTGCCTTTTTAGTTTTCTCCGTTTCCAGGAAAATGTCTGAATATACTTTTCTGAGCAATAAAATATAAATTTGAAAGGAACGTAATTGTACTTATTATTCCAAATATATTATTTTTTTAATGATAGTTTATAGATGCCATTATTATTTTTGAATACTTTACCCGGGATACTTTATAGATGCCATTATTATTTTTTTTTGAATACTTTACCCCGGATACTTTATAGATGCAATTATTATTTTTGAATACTTTACTCGTGATACTTTAAATGTCATTATTCCAAATTATGATCGTGTTTACCAAATAGCTTATAAATATCTATTTACGCATGTTGTGCTTAGGTATACAACATGCCTTCCCCCGAAGAAGCTTAGTCCCTAGCTGGGTATCAAAGTGTAGTTTAATAATTGGAAATTTTTTATTTCAATGATATAACCAAAATTAAGAATTTTGGTTATTTTACAATTTTAGATCCATGGTTTAATTCTAAATTTAAAATTTAATGAAATATGTGTTTGTTTTATTCTTCTTATGTTTGTTTAACTTTTTTGGAACTTTATGGAATATATTTATATGTTAAATGGAAAGAAAATTTGATAATGGCTTCTTCAATGAACCTATTGAAGTCATCCATTGTGTTCTTTTCAAAATGTTCAACAATTCATAAGAATCTAAGTATCATTTAACCAAGATCTTAGCTAAAATCACCAAACAAAAAATGACATCCACATAGATGTAAAAGGTTGGTTGTGGGGTTGGAGGTAACACTATAAGTATCATTAGAGAATATTCAAACCAAAAATGTTTTCTCACATTCACTTAGGGTTTCTTTGGATCATTTCCACTTTTGAGTGAATAAATGAAGATAGGTTATTATTTTGAATGTTATTTGGCATTAAAATAATAGTGTTTTTATCGCTTTTGTAACTTATAGTGATCTTAACTTATATTTATGCTTGAAATTTCAATTTAGTGTAAAATGATAATTTGTAGGGAAATTTGTTAACTTCCTATTCATAATTTTGTGACTTTTTATTCAATAGTAAATGGGTCAAATTGACATCTTATAATTTAAAAAAAATGCAAGAATAGATAATCAATTATTTTTTTCGACCCCAATATTTTCAATAAAATTATTAGTTAAGGTAAAAAATATACTACACCAATCTACATGGATTTTATTAATGCTTTACCATTTTATTCTTATATTTTAGATGAACAATTTTATCCTTTTAGTTTTCAAATTATAATGAATAAAGTCGCAAACATTCTTCTGAGTCCAATGTTGTAATGGTTGAACCTTTCGATATAATAATATATTGTGTACTTTGACTTTTATCATAGTTCTCCTCCAATAATTGATGGGATATCATTTTTCCTTTGATTAGTAAACTACCATGGATATTCCATTTTATGTGTTGTCACAACAAATCTAAAATCCCAAAGGGGTTGATCCACTAGTGAGGAATGAGGAGTTTTTCAGTAATGACCAAGGTTCAATTCCCCTGAGGGCATACAATCCCTGAGGTTGATATGGGGGCACCTAAAGGTAGTGGTTGAATGTGTGAGGCTTTCATTACACTCCCCATGCACACATAAGTGAATGAAATCCCATGCTCTTGTCATCTTTAAGATTGGACACTAACCATTATGGCTATCATCATAATTTTCATCTCCAAAAATCAAGGAGGATTGCTTAAGAATTGTTAGATAATAGACAATATTGTGTTGGTTCAACATGTGGTTCATTCTACTAGATGTAATAATGAAAAGGGGGTGATTATCAAATTAGATATGGCTAATGCATTTAACATAGTTCAACATAACTTCCTCTTTGATGTCCTTGGGAGGTTTGTTTTCACCCCTTTACTTCTTAGTTGGATTAGAGCATGTATTTGTTTCCCTTAGATTTCCCTTTGGTGAATGATAGATCAACATCCTTCTTCCAAAGTTAGAAAGGTTTGCAACAAGGATGCTCTCTTTCCTTGATGATGTATATTTTAATGTCCAAATCACTCTATAAGACCCTTGAACAAGAGAGAATGTATGCAAATTTGAGTGGGACCTCCATTTTTATGGGAGTAAAAATGATAAATCATTCACAATTTATAGATGATGTGTTTCTTCTAGGACATGCTTCAATTATAATTTCCAATAGATCTAAGGATGTTCTTGATTCTTATCTTAATTCCTCTAGTGGTCTTGTAAACAAAGAATAAAATATATTTTTGGCTAGAACACCCACATTCTTACAAAACATGAAATTTCCTAAACCATGGAATTCTCCTTGTCAAGACATTGGATATCATTTAGATATTTGGGAATCTCCATTTCACTTAAACAACTTAAGGCAACAAATTCCATCTCGTGATCCAAAAGGTTAAAAACAAAATGAATTAGTGGGGTTCTCAATGGCTTAATTTTGTGTGGCATGTAATTCTAATCAAATAGATTTTATCTACCCTCCCAATTTATTAGAGTTCTACTTTGATGGCCCTAGTAAGCATTAGCAGATTGGCATAGGCTTCTAGAAATTCCTATGGAAATATGGTATATCAAACTCCAAAAAATATCACTTGGTGAAGTAGGCCACTATGAGGGCTCTCTATAATAGAGGAGGCTTAGCCATAAGGGACCCTTTATTGCTTAACCTAGTTCTAGGTGCCAAAATTCTACGGAGGATGGTTTTTGTCCCTTTAGAATGGTAGAAAGAAGATTTTCATAAGTACCTTCAAATGAGTAGACTGATATGTATTGATGATCTTCTACCAACCTAAGGGGGTCTTTGATTTGGAGATTATGTAATTCTTCCACCTCCATTATTCGAGATCACCTCTCTTGGATTCTAGGTACTAGCAAATTTATTTTGTTGTGGGAAGACTGAATTTTGGGTCTTCCTCCTCTATTCAAATGCACTCCTTATGTGATATTAGATTTTGGATACTAAATCAAGGCATCCAAACAATATTTTATTTCTCATGTTGTGATCAATACAATAATTGGTGATGGATAGGCCAACAAATATTTGATTTTTTGGTAGCACTCAAAGACCAATATGCCTCTTTTTTGTCTCATCTTCGAGGGGCGATGCCACTTGGGGAAAATATAAAGAACACTAGGGGATGCAGGGGGAATAAGGGAAGTACTATATAAATTAGGGTATCACACTAAGTTGTAGGACCTTGAACTCTCTTTGTAGTGTGTTATCTATAAATGTATATGGAGTGGGCACATTCTTCCAAATGTTAGATTGTTCTATTGGATCATGGTGTAATGAAAAGTCCTAATAGCCAAAAAATTGAGGAAAATAATTATCCATGCGCCCTCCCATTACCTCTTCTATTTCATTATGGAGGACACCTAGCCACACATATTTCTATAATGTGAACTCTCCATCCAATCTTGGCATTCGGTCACTCAAGAGCTAGGCTTCCCAATTCTAATTCCTCAAGACTAGAGGCAATGTTTTTAAAGATGGCCTACTGTGTACCTGGAAATTTTGTAAAATATACTCAAGTATTTTTGTATTGTGGTGCTAAATTTCCTTTCATGAAAGATCTAGTTCACTAGAAATTGGGTCAATTTTCAACATGAATTTGTCACTCCAAGGTTGGTAAAAAATCAAGCTTTGGGCCTACTTCAAGAAACTACATGTTCCATTGGTGTTGGGAAAACCAATTTGGATCATTATGAGGTAGATGAGTTAGAGTGGTTGAAACAACTCAATGAAAATCTAACACTCTTCAATATTCAAGTAAGAAATCCAAATAAAGGCATCCATTAGTAGCTAAGAATAGGAGAAGAATCGACATATATGGTTATTTGATGGAGATTCTAAGGGAAACCCATGGGTAGAAAGTGCAAGGGGAGGGGGGGGGGTCATTTACAATCTTGAAGGAAAAATAGAAATAGAGTTTTTGTGGGGACTAGTAACTTCCACTAACAATGAGGTGGAGGTTTTGACAACTTATTAAGGAGTGAAAAGGCTCAAGGAATAAGCAGTAAGTAAGGAAATAATAGTGGCCAATAATAGTTTCCCTGAAAATACTCATGGTTGTTCTTGATAACAAAGGGGTGAAAAATGGTCATACAATATACTATTGGAAAGATATCAATCTTATCTACATCATGAATAAGTTTTTTTCTTAATTCTAGGTTTGGTGTAGAAAAGGATATAAATCCTAGAGTTACAATAATGAATTTATACCTCAGATGGGCACAACTTGCACACATAATAAATCGTGTATATATGAGATTTTTGGAAATATTCTAGAAATTAAACATACAACCATTGATTTTCCAAAATCATCCTAAGAATGTCTTATATTTTCTATGCAAGACTTAGCTTAAGTGGAACCTACCTAGTGACTAGTGGAAGGGGGCAACATTGAAATTAATCATACATCTTCTACATTTGATAAAATTTGACGTGATCAACCTACACATACCCTTTTCTGATATGGGAGGCTTTCATAACTCAAAATTATGCCAGTGATGGACTCCCCAAAAGCCAAAATCTATGGGATACAAAATGAGCCAAAGGTGATTCTATTGACTTTAATTTCATGCCCATGAGATCCTATTGGGAAATTTGACCTCAATAGATATTAATAACACGTGATGAAGGTTATATCATGATAGTAAAAACTTCAAATATGAAACTCAACTGGATATTCTAGCCCAAGATCAATGAATGAGGCCTAATTGGTAGGAAACCAAAATATTTTCTACATATTCTACCATGACCATATGAACTATTGATGATGAATGATATTCATATAGTGTTTGATAGGTCACTATAAACATGAAATGGCCATTTACACTACCTTCCTGATACCCTTTAAGTTGATAATAAAATTTATGGTGATCACTCACACTATCTTACTTAGATCCAAAACTTATATTTGAATGATTAGTTATGGTAGCCCTCCTACTACCTTGGAGAGGTATCGAATAAAAAAAATCATTATGGGACCAAAGGAGATTTTTGGATCAACAAATACTTGAATTCTAATTGCACTAACATGGATTGGAGGTTGTAACACACCCAATACCCTCTATGCACTTTGAGGATATTGGGTACTCTCTTAGCCACCCAATTCACACTAATTTTTTCTTTGATACCATTCTCTTTGTTTTTCAATTAAATATTTACCATATGCAAGCATGACAATAGATATTTATGAAACATGATGTAACCATTCAATTAAACATAAGACCATAAATTATAAATATAGGCTAACACACACATTGAAAACTAAACAGACTAGAAATTTATTCAAACCATGACATAGACCATAATACTTTAGCATTAATATAACATAATGCATAGGTATACTCATGAATATTTATCTTTCTAGAATTTTCCACCAATTGGATATAGAAGAGGGATGTTCCACCTAAAGATAGGCTCCCTACTACACAAGATATCTTTGTAAGAAAGGCCACCCTCAAGATGAGGTTATATATCCACAAGGGTGAAATATTCCTATGGTTGGATATAATTTCTCTTCTCACAACCCAATTCATAGGTTCAAAATCAATATCTACACTTACAACAATCCTAATCCATATCCCTCTTCTCCATCAACCTGCACAACCTAATGAATGAGATATTGTTAGGTATCAAATATATCATAATAAGTATAAACAAAAATGATGCAGCAAATACCAGTGGAACATCAAAATGTAGAGAACCATGACACCAAAAATGATGCCTTTATTGATAAAAAGCAATTTTCACTTGTCTCTTCGAGGGGGCAATGATATGAAAATGAAAAAGGCTTGTATGTACAAATTTGCAAGTGAAATAGTTATGTGACTTAGGCAATTGGATCAAGTTTGTAAACACATGAAATTAATGATTTTTTAATTAACATGAGAATCATAAATAGACATAAAAAAACATCATAAACAATCACATAACACAACAAAATGATAAAGGAGTTCACCCCTCTCTTGGGCTACATCTCCTGGTCCAGCTTCCAATGGATCATTTTCATTAATTCTCAAAGTGTCAAAATCAGTGCTTTASAATGCTCAAAATGCAAAATAGATGGCTTCAATGGCTCCAGAATGTCCCAAAACCCCTAGCTTGGCTCTTCCTGCACCTAGTTTGGCCAAAACCTGAGAATAAATCACTCCCTGGAAGTTTCTCCCAATTACTTGTTGTACAYGCTCGCCAAAACACACTCTCTCAAAACTTAACTTGGCTCCGAGCGTTTTTCGTGCCAAAACCCAACACAAACGCCTGTTCCACAATTTGAGGCAAACTATCACACCGTTAATGACTGGCACCTTTCTCGACAGATGTTATGAACATAATAAATAATAATAAATATAAATACATTATAATAGTTAATGAATAATTAATGAAGAGAGACCTTCCCAATGAAATTTCACATCTCTTCATGGAAGGGCACCCCTACGTGGGTATATAAGGCCCTCATTCTTATTGTATCTCATCATCTCATATTCATATACATTATTATTTAATATATTATCCTTTATGGATTATAACCTATTGTCCTGCCTACATTGGGTATTTACTTGGTGAACTGGCTTGGTTCACCACAATGGTATCATAGATTCATCTAGATCCAAATTTTGGCCACAAATAGAGTTTCTCTAAAATAATGTCTTTGACTTCATATTGGCCATTAGCCATTTATAAATCAAATATTCTACACATTTCAACGAAAGTAAAAAATTAATTCTACACAAAATCAAAAAAAAGGAGAAGAAAAAAATAAAAAAAATTCTTAAGGTGCACGTGAAGAAGTATAAGTGCACACCAAAAAGTTTGAAGGATTTTTTCCATATTTGGCATTAGATAAGTTAATTGTCATTTAAAATGTGATAAAAATTAATTTAAAAGAAAAAATTTCAAAGAAGATGAAAAGTATAATATATATGTGTGTGTGTATTTACCTCTAAATAAGTATTTCTCAAAACTTAGGGTCGCATTTGTTGAGCCCTAACCTCCAATAACAAATAGTCAAGAGTATAAAAAGGAATTTTATTATAATTCAAAACATAAGGTATATATATATATATATGTGTGTGTGTGTGTGTGTGTGTGTGTGTGTGTGTTTACCTGTAAATAAGTATTTCTCAAAACTTAGGGTCGCGTTTGTTGAGCCCTAACCTC
>SNQJ01S0041234.1:15550-26244 GCA_010110895.2 Picea sitchensis | reverse complement strand
AGAGGAGAACATTATCATTAAAGAGGAGAGCCCCTTTTACTTTTATCATTTATTGAAAAATAAGAAGTGAACTATGACATCTACAAAGAACACATTTTCGGCAAAAATGTCCCTATTGTGCAAAAGAGGGAGAGTATGAAAGGGGCCTTATGAATGGAGCTCGCCCTTGTCCATATTGTAAAAATATTTTTATTTTAGTAGAAAATAAAGGTGACACCCATTGGGAAGTGAAAATAAAAGAATTAGAAAACAAATTAATTAATTCATTATCAACAACACAACATAAGTTTACGATTTCAAGTTGGGTTGGAGCAAATGCTAAAAAAACAAGAAGAGAGACAAAAACAAAATCTTGATGGAAAATTATAGAAAAAAGACAAAGACATTTCTTACTTAAAAGATCATAACCAAAATTTATTGGTACAACTCAACGAGTCAAAAGTTAAGAAGCATATGGATCAAAAGTTAGAACAAGCTAATCACGATCTCATTAAGAAATTATTAGAGAAGGATGAAGAGAATTGTTTCCTAAAAGCTCATAATCAAAGTTTACTCGCCCAAATTAAGACGATAAAGAGTGATAAGACGATGGTACAAGACAAGTTAGAACAACTTATCAATAAGGAATCATTGGTAGATAAAGAGACAATGACTGAACCGATGGAACTACAAAAGTCTTCAAATGGAAAAAACCTGATGGTGGATAAAGCAACTAATACAGACCCAGTCAACCTTACAGCTCAAAGAGATTCAATTTATGTAAAGAGGTCTTCACATGTCTAAGTAGAAACAAGCTAGGGMTAWGAAGAAGACTTAATTTCAAGTGTTAATCAAGAAGAAGACACAAGTACATGAATTAAAGATCARGTTGCAAGGATGCCTTATAGATGTCCTAATCACAAAAATTAATACTTCAACCAATCAATGTATCTACAAAAACAAATGACAAATATATYAAAAATTATTACCTCCATTACAAATGATGATCAATGTAGAAGTTATCATGGGATTCAAAATCATCAAATTGTTTACAAGAACCCCATAAAAGCCCCATTGTGCAGAAGATTGATTTAAGGTGGGCAGACTCCCTTACAATTCGAYGGTTCGACGCACTGCTTAGAATATCCTATCGTTTCAAGTCCTCAAATCACTAATTCAGGAATAAAGAATAAGGAGACGATATTACAAACCAAAGAAAGAGATAAGTMTTCCATAAGTATTCTTTGAGGACAAATCATTTTTAAGGGGAAGAAAATGTTATGAACATAACATATAATAATAAATATAAATATAAATACATTATAATAGTTAATGAATAATTAACTAAGAGACACCTTCCCAATGAAAGGTCACGTGTATTCATGGAAGGGCATCCCTGCGTGGGTATATAAGGCCCTCATTCTTATTGTATCTCATCATCTCATATTCATATACATTATTATTTAATATATTATTTTTTTATGGATTATAACCTATTTTCCTACCTACATTGGGTATTTACCTAGTGAATCGGCTTGGTTCACCACAACAAAGGTATTGGTCGCATGCCCCCCCATGTGGCCAAGCACCGATCAAAATTATAGCACCTTCCCATAGACTATTGGAAAGTCCCGCGTTGGTGTTCATGTGGTAAGGAAAGTGTAATGTGACTGCGGGTTGGGGCTAAGCCCTGACCCAGACTTTGCCCGGAACGACATTCAACGCAAGTTTAATTATTAGATTTTCACATAGAGTTTAAGAACTAACCGTGGGCGGGATTGTAGCCTAACCCTTTCGAAGTCACAACCCATGCTCGGAGGTCGTGGGTTCAAATTCGGTGGAGTCCCAAACATTTTAAAATAACAACAGGGTTCCACGTGGCACCTTCACATTTGCCTGTAAACTGACACGTGTCAGCACCAGAGTGGTCCATGAAACCCTACCAACTCATCTTGCCACATCATCACCTTGACACATCACCTGTACAGTCCCCTTTCCACGTCAACAATATGGTCTTCATAGTCATCCTGTACAGACTATGTACAGTCAACATTTTGCCTGTTTAGAAAAGTGGACAAAACGTGATATCTCTTTCATACAATGTCTATTTGAGCCCATTAAATTTGCATTGGGATTGTGAGGATTATATCTATGCAATGAATCCATTTTTTAACAATTTCGAGCACTTTGATTTTGATCATATTTTTTATCCTCTGGATCACTCCTCGCCATTGGGAAGATTTTGGACCTCTAAAAGACTACTTTCGGTCAATATGAAGATGAGGGTACCATTCCCTCACCTTTCCAACCTCAATCCAACTAAATTTTCTTGGATTTGTTCCTTTAAGACCAACACGAAGGTATTCCACATTCCCTCATTTTGAAGTTCTCATCCTCCTATCAAGGATTTTATCCTCATGCAATTCTAAAAGATATTTTGGCGAGAAGTCATCTATGCAAGGAATCTAAACATGCTCTCCTTGATCATCAATAAAAGGAGGCTCATACAATCTCAAATTCTCAACATTAACAACTGCATACATTTGCATATAAGGAGGCAAATCCAAACAGAAGGCATTGTTACCAATCTTTTCAAGAATCTTGAAAGGTCCATATCTAATTGGTTTTAGTTTTTTACCTTCTCCTTTAAGCCTATCTTTGCTAATGTAAAGCCAAACTTCATATCCAACTTGGAAACTATGATCACCATGATGCTTGTCACATCTTGTCTTGTACTTGGAGTGGCTCTTTTCCAATTGTTCTTGTACCATTTGATGCACCAACTGAATTTGTTCAATGAACTTCTTTTCTCTATCAATGTCATAATGAACATCAATAGCAATATCTTTCCCAAATATAAAATCTAAAGGATATTTTGCCAAATAACCAAAACATGCCTCAAATGGAGATGTTTGAGTCGAAGAGTGCTTAGCCCGGTTATAAGCATGATGAATGTAGTGTAGGTTCTAATCCCAAATCTTAGGATGTTTGCTACAATAACCACGAAGAATATGTACTATTGTTCTATTCACCACTTATGTTTGACCATTAATTTGTGGATGAAATGTTATTCTCTTTTTCAGCTTGGGGTCCATGAGTTCCCATAAGCTTGACCAAAAGTTCCCAATAAATCGAGAATCTCGATAAAAAATAATGGATTTGGGCAAACCAAAATGTACCCAAATATGCTGAAAGAACATATGTGTCCTTTGTTCAGATGTAACATGCTTCTTACAAGGCATTAAAATACAGACTTTGCTAAAATGGTCAGCCACAACATAAAGCTAATCATGATTCTTTTTTGACATAGGTAGACCTCCTACAAAGTCCATGGAAATGCTTTCCCAAGGACGAGAAAGAACCGGAAGTGGATTATAAAAACCCAACTTTCTGTTGCTAAGATTACATGTAGCACATAAAGAACATCCTCTTACATATCTTGAAACACTTTCATTCATTTTAGGCCAATAGCAATACCTTTGCATATTAGCCACCGTCTTGCCTACACCAAAGTGGCCAACAATGAGATAAGAATGYGTTTCCCTTATGATGTTGAATCTTTCACCCTATGGAATACATAGCTTGCCAAGATGATACAAAATCTTATCATGCACATGGTAATCCAATTCCTCAACTTGGTTAGAATGACACAAAGTTGCATAAACCTCTTTAAAATCAACATCTAAAGCATATTGTTCAACATAGCTCTCATGCATGGTAGAATTATGCTTAATAATAACTGAAGCACTAACAATAGGCCTAGAAATCATATCATAAACTTTGTTATAAATGTCTTTCTTATAACTGATAACCAAGTGGAATTGTTGTAGAAAATACATCCATCTGAAGTGCCTTGCTTGTTGTAGCTTTGTTTGTGATTGTAAGTATTGAAATGGTTGATGATCTATGTGAATGATATTTTCTTTTCTTAACAAATAATGTTTCAATTTTTTCACACTTTGCACTAGTGCATACACCTCCTTATCATATGTAGGATAATTAATCACAACACCATTAAAATATTCATGAAAACAAATGGGCTTACCATGTTGCAAAAAGAATGCTCCCATTGCATAATTACTTGCATCTTTTTGGATCTCAAATGGCTATCTCAAATTAGGAAGTGAAAGAACTAAAGCTGAACTAATCTTCTCCTTCAATGCATCAAAAGATTTTTGTTGCTTTCATCCCCATTGGAAAACTTGCTTGTTGCTTGTCACTGCATGTAATGGAGCTGCAATTGAAGAGAAGTTAGCAATAAACTTTCTCCAATATTGGGTTTCTCCCAAAAATATTCTTACCTCTGTCACATTGTTGGGCTTGCGCCAATCCAAAATGACTTTGACCTTCGAAGGATCTATTTTTAGTTCTCCTACTCCAACAATATGTCCCAAGGAAACAAGTGAGGTCTTTCCAAACTCACATTTAGACATCTTCAAAAACAAATTTTCTTTCTTCAAGACATATAAAACTTTCTTTACATGCATAACATGCTCTTCACGAGATTTTCTAAATATCAAAATGTCATCCACGTAGAAAATTACACAATCATCGAGAAAAGGCCTTAAAACATCATTCATAACTCTCATTAATGTAGCAGGAGCATTATAAAGCCCAAATGGCATAATCATCCATTCAAACAAACCTTTCTTCATTTTGAAATTTTTCTTCCATGTGTCTCCTTCAACAATCCTAATATGATGATATCCACTTCTCAAATCCAACTTAGTAAAATACTTAGCATCTTTCAATTGATCAAGAAAATCATCAATTCTAGGAAGAGGATAACGATTCTTTACCATAATCTTGTTCAAGGCTCTGAAATATACACACATGCACCATGTACCATCTTTCTTTGGTACTAAAACAATTGGTGACCCACATGGCGATGTTCTTGGCATGATAACCCCTTTGTCAATCAACTCTTGGATTTGTTTTTTTAATTTCAGCATTCTCCATGACTAGCATCCTGTACATACCAATGTTTGGAAGAGGACAATATTGTTGCAATTGTATCTCATGTTGCATACCCCTTTTAGGAGGCAATCGGTTTGGTTCCTGAAACATCTCATAATATTGGTTAACAACCTCATATAAATCAGATTTTAACTTTGCATCACAACCTTGGAAAGCTTATTTTTCAACATTGTCTCTGGGTTTGATCATCAAGAGTATAAATTTCTTACTAGCATTGACTAATCTCTTCATTTGTCTAGCATTTACAAGTGACAAATTCAACTTCTTTGTATTTATCTAACAATGTACT
This sequence comes from Picea sitchensis, assembly GCA_010110895.2. Classification (NCBI taxonomy): domain Eukaryota; kingdom Viridiplantae; phylum Streptophyta; class Pinopsida; order Pinales; family Pinaceae; genus Picea; species Picea sitchensis. Next base: position 20,999 of record SNQJ01S0041234.1, on the reverse strand, counting down.
CAACTCCATTTTTAAACAAATGATATTTGTTCTCATGACGATGAAAGATGGCTCTCCTATCATATAAATATGGGCTTCCCAACACAATACCACAAATATCCAATGGAATAACATCAAGATCTACCTCATCTATAAAGTTTACAGTGATGGAAAATCTAAGTTTACATCTTCTTGTTACATGCAATTTGGCATCATCACATATCCATCCTAGAGGATATGGTTTAGGATGAGGAGTAGTTTCCAAATGCAATTTATTAACTATGTCTTCAAATATGAGGTTTGCATGAGATCCAGTATCAAAAAGAGTATCTATATTGGTATGCTTTGAAATAAACCATATGTGGAAAAGCTTTATTCTTTATTTTTCATGTTGAGTTTCATTGAGGCTACTACTACTTGAAGAACTAGTACTTTCAATAGAATCCTTACCTTCAAAACCCATCGATGTAATTTTTGTTTCATCTCCCGAATCAGAACCTAAATCATGTTGTGCAGTTGTAGTAGTATTTGGTTTAGCTTTGTTGTTGAACGTTTTGGGTCTCTTTTCAGGATGAATTTTCCAACAATGGTCTTAATCATAGCCATATTTTGAACAATGTTTACATGTGAGTTTCTCTCCCTCTTTCCTGACTGAAGCATTCTTCATTCCATTCCCTTTGAATTTATTCTTTCCTTTGTCTCCATTATAAAATGGCTTCGTTCTTCCCTCTTGAGGTTCATTCCTCCCTCTTGCTTCCAAATGAGTTTACTATACACAAACTTCATCTAGATTTGTAGGGTTAAGCATAAGTATTGTGTGTCTCAGGTAGCGATGTAATCCTCCGTTGTATTTGAGTAAAGTTTCTTGAGAAGATAAATATATACCCAAAATCAAATCTCTCCTTCTAAATTCTTGAGTGTATCTTTGCACATTTTTCCCTTTAGCTTGTCTAAAGTTTTTCCAATCCATAATAGCTTTCTGCATGTATGCTAATGGATAAAATTTCCTTTTAATTGCAACAATAAAATCATTCCAAGAGGATACAACTTTACCATGTTTCTTCATGTCCTCTTGCGTTTTGGCTTCCCACCAAATGAGTGTTTCACTTTCCAATCTAAGAGAAGCAAGTTGAATATCAGTTTCATCATCTTGGATTGTTTGTATCCTACAATACACTTCAATTTCACAAATCCAGTTATCTAATTTCTAAACATTTACCTCTCCATTGTACATAGGCAATTCAAACTTAATATCAAGCTTAAGCAAAGGAGTTTGTGGAGGAATTTAACCATGTTCTTTTGGAGAATTTGGAGGTGGTTTGGAAATGGTAGAAGAATTGGAAGATGGAGGAGAAGGAGGTGGAGTATCACCACTCCCTCCATTTACTTTTGGAGTTTTATCACCACTATCTTCATTACCTCTTGGAGGATTTTAGCTTTCACCTTGCAACCTTGCATTCCTTTCTTCAAATAAAACTTTCACCATTTATGTCATATCATAAAAATCTTTTTTGAAAGTTTCATCTTCTGAAGCAAGAGTTTCATGACTCTCCTCGTGAGCCATACTTGGTGAATTCCTCCTTGAAGCTTGAGGTGAATGTGTAGTTCTCCTTATTGAAAGTTGAGAACTTGGCTCTACAAGTTAAACTTCTCCTCTTGTGAGCTTCAACCTTGTAAGCATAAAAAAACAAACACTTGAAAACAATCAAACCTTCAAAAACCTTTTCTCTAATACCAACTTGGTCTGAAAATGAAAAAGGATTGTATGTACAAATTTGCAAGTGAAATAGTTATGTGACTTAGGAAATTGGATCAAGTTTGCAAACACATAAACTTAATGAGTTTTTACTTAACATGAGAAGCATAAGTAGACATAAACAACCATCATAAACAAGCACATAACACATCGAAATGATAAAGGAGTTCACCCCTCTCTTGGGCTACATCTCTTGGTCCATCTTCCAATGGATCATTTTCATTAATGTTCAAAGTGTCAAAATCAATGCTTTACAATGCTTAGAATGAAAAATAGATGGATTCAATGGATCCAAAATGTCCAAAAACCCCTAGTTGGGATCTTCCTGCACCTGGTTTGGCCAAAAAATGAGAAGAAATCACTCCTTAGAAGTTTCTCCCAATAACTTGTTGTACATGCTCGCCAAAATGCACTCTATCGAAACTGAACTTGGCTCTGAGAATTTTCCATTCCAAAACCCAACACATGTGTCTGTTCTGAAATTTGGGGTGAATTGGCGCACTGTTAGTGACTATCACCTTTCCCGATGGAGGTAGTGGTCACATGGCCCCCCATGTGGCCAAGCACCGATTGAAATTATAGCACCCGCTCAGTAGACCATTAGAAAGTCTCGCATTGATGGTCATGTGGTAAGGAAAGTGTAAGGTGACCGTGGGTTGGGGCTAAGCCCCAACCCAGACTCCACCTGGAACTACATTCAACGCAAGTTTAATTATTATATATACACATAGAGCTTAATAAATAACCATGGGCGGGATGGTAGGCTGGCCGTTTCCAAGTCATTGCCCACGTCTGGAGGTCATGGGTTCAAATTTGATGGAGTCCCAAACTTTTTAAACTAACAACGGGGTGCCACATGGCAGCCCCTGGTTGGGCCACATGGCANGATGGTCATGTGGTAAGGAAAGTGTAAGGTGACCGTGGGTTGGGGCTAAGCCCCAACCCAGACTCCACCTGGAACTACATTCAACGCAAGTTTAATTATTATATATACACATAGAGCTTAATAACTAACCATGGGCGGGATGGTAGGCTGGCCGTTTCCAAGTCATTGCCCACGTCTGGAGGTCATGGGTTCAAATTTGATGGAGTCCCAAACTTTTTAAACTAACAACGGGGTGCCACATGGCAGCCCCTGGTTGGGCCACATGGCACCTTCCCATTTGCTTGTACACTAACACATGTCAGCACTGGAGTGCTCCAAGAAACCCTGCTAACTCATCTTGCCATGTCATCACCTTGACACATCACATGTACGGTCCCCTTGCCACATCAAGAGTATGGTTTTCACAGTCAACCTGTACAGACTATATAGACTGTGTAGAGTCATCCTTTTACCTGTTTGGAAAAGTGGACAGAACATGATATCTCTTGCATATGATGTATGTTTGATCATGTTCATGTTACACTGGGATCGTGAGGATAAGATCTATGCAATGAATCCGTTTTCGAGCAATTTCAAGAACTTTGATTTTTGAGCATATTTTTGATCTGCTAGATCATGCAACCTCTAGTAGAGAAACACTCTATTAAAATAATTCTCAAGACAAGATTTATGATGCCTCCTACTCTTATTTATACTAGTTCTATCTTCTAAATAATATTCTAGAGGAATATATTTCTAGAAGTAGAAGCTTCTATTAGGTCTTCTTATGTTAACTTGTTAACATTTATTAAATAGGCCTTATTAAATAATGTCGAAATTTATTACATGGAAAATATATTATTCTACCTAAATGAGGGGTTAGGGAGGTTAGGTCCCCAAAACTCCCTCCCCCTTGAAGAACATCCTTGTCCTCAAGGATGGAGATGAGGAAATGTTTTCAGAATGGTGGTCAGCTCCTAGGTGGCATCTTCTGGAGTTGTATCATTTTACTAAACTAACACTTCATTGGTGGTGCACTAATGGAGACGATGCTCTCACTGGTCCAAGAATTCTTATGGATGCAACTAAATGGAAGCTTCTTTATCCAACTTAGGGAGACTAGTTTGAGTTTGGCACTTCATTCTAATCACTTTATTTAAGCATGAGACATGAAAAACATGATGGAGCTTAGAATGACTTGGAAGAGATAACTAGTAGGCCATGGGCCCCACTCATTTGAGAATTGTATAAATACCATATAATTTGGGAGAAATTTTATGACAATGTTCACATTTGATTGAAGTCTTCATATAAGGTTATAGATGATGAAACACATGGTCCCCTTTAGAAAATTGATGTTCGGAACGACCCTAATCGTCTTGTTGGTTCATGTGATTCTAATCCATTACCAAATTTTATTTGAGGGTCTGGAGAATATCCTCTCATACTGTAAGAGTTTTTCAACCTCTTGAACCTTCGAGACACATGGCATGTATGAGAGAACTAATGGTGGATTTTGTTCGTAGACTGCTTCAAAAGGAGTCATGTGAGTAGTTGTATGGTAAGATGTGTTGTACCACCATTCAACTAGGCCTAACCACTAATCCCACTGGTTTTGTCTGTCAGATGAAAAACATCGCAAATATGCTTCCAAACACTTGTTGACAACTTCAGTTTAGCCATCAATCTGGGGATAATAAGTGGTGTTGATATGCTATTGGGTTCCTTGGAGCCTGAAAAATTCTTTCCAAAAATTGTTGGTGAAAGTTGGATCTCATTTAGAGACAATAAAATGAGGCATGCCATGAAGTTTGAAGATATTATCCATGAAAATTTGAGCCACTGAGGATGCGTTGAATGGGTGTCGAAGAGAATAAAAATGATCATATTTAGAAATATGATCGACTACCACCATGATGATTGATTTATTTCCCAATTTAGGTAGCCAACAATAAAATCCATAGAAATATCCCTCCAAATAGTAGGGGGAATCGGAAGTGGTCGAAGTGTGACTAGAGAATTGAATGTTTATCCCTTATTGTGTTGACAGACATCATTCAACTACAAAGGTGTGGGCATCTTGTTTCATACCATCCTAGAAAAAGGAATGCTTGACCCGTTCATAGGTTTTGGTAAACCATGAATGCCCATATGTGGGCACTGGATGAAGCATGAAGCTCAAAAAGCACCATGGATTTAAGTTACGTTTTTTTTCTTAAATACAAACGTCCTTTGTAGTGAATCTCTTCACTTTTCTAAGAGTACCCTGGAGAAGTTGGATAATGATGTTGCAATTGTTGGATAAGGTGAGAAATTTTGGGGTCTTGCAGCCAGTCTTTGTAAACGGCTTGGAGCCAATTGAGTATAATGAAGATGAAGGAAAATAGGGATCCTTCTTCTTCATACTTCCTAGAAAGAGTGTCAGCAACCACATTTTATTTTCCCTTATTGTAAATGATCTCATAATCATATCCAAGTGGATTTCTCATCCATTTTTGTTGCTCCAGGGATGAAATTCATTGTTCCATAAAATACTTGAGGCTATAGTGATCAGTTTTAATTTGTAAGAATTTCCCCAATAGATAAGGACAACAGAGATCCACATCATGAAAAATATCTAAAATTTCCTTTTCATGGATTGATTGGCCCAAATTTCTCTTTGAAAGTTGTTTACTAGTGAAGGCAAAATGCCTTCCATATTGCATGTGTTAAGGTCCTAACCCGCACATAGGTAGATCAATGTATTTGGATGTAATAAAGGTCAATATTAATAAGGCCTTTCAATAAAATAGAATAAGGTGGATGTAAGAAGACCTAATAGAAGCTTCCGCTTCTAGAAGGATCTTCCT
>SNQJ01S0041232.1:0-51485 GCA_010110895.2 Picea sitchensis | reverse complement strand
TCAAATTTTTCTTTGTCTATTACTGATGATGATCCTAGAACTATCAGGGAGGTAGTAGATTTATAGGATGGAAATCTCTGGAAAAATACCATGGATGAAGAAATGGAAGCCTAAGATAAGAATGAGGCTTGGTTTCTAGTGGATTTTTTGAATAGAAGAAATCCCATTTGAAACAAATCAATATTTATAAAGAAGTTGAATGCAAAAGGAAAAGTGGAGAAATACAAAGCTCGGTTAGTAGAAAACGACTATTCCAAGGTCGAGGGAATTGATTTGGGTGAGATTTTTTCTATTGTTGCCAAATTAAATTCAATAATATTTATGTTATCTTTTGTTTCTGCATTTGATTTTGAAGTAGAACAGATGGATGTGAATACAAAATTCCTACATGGGGATCTGGAAGAAGAAATCTAAATGAAGAAACCAAAAGGATTTGTTGTGAAGGGAAAGAAGGCACTGATATGCGAGATGAAAAAGTCCTTATATGGTTTTAAAAAATCACCAAGGGTGTGGTATAAAAAATTTGATACTTATATGTTGGGACTTGGCTTCACAAGAAACAAAGAGTATCACTATGTGTATTTTAAATTAATTGGTGATCATTTGATTTATTTGGTCTTGTATGTGGATGACATGTTTCTGGTAGGAAACAAAAAAAAGATTATCGAGGATGTGAAAATTCATTTGTCCTCTAAATTTGACATGAAGGATCTCGGTGCTTCAAATTTAATTTTCGAGATGGAAATTAAAAGAGATCAGAAAAAAAGGAAACGCTGGTTAAATAAAAGAAAATATGTCAAGACAATATTATAGAGGTTTAATATGAAGGAATGTAAAATGGTCAAGGTCCCTATTCCTATTGGTGGAAATTTATCTACGGATCAATGACCCAAGACACAGGAAAAGGAGGGGAACATGTCTCATGTTCCATATGCGAGTGCAGTTGGAAGTTTGATGTATGCAATGGTTTGTACTAGATTGGACATTGCACATGCAGTGGAATTTTTGAGCAGGTATATGTCAAAACCAGGGAAGGAGCATTGGATAGCAGTAAAAATGGTTTTTTCAAGTATTTGCATGTCACTTCTAGCTATGTATTATGCTACCAAGGAAGACCAGGATTGGACAAAGTGTTGGACATACATGTATTTGTGGATGTAGACTGGGATGGAGTTCTGGATCATAGGATATCTACAAGAAGGTATGCGTTTAACCTGTTTGGAGGAGAAATCATTTGGATGAGAAAAATAAAGGTTGTAGTGGCACTTTCAAATGCAAAAGTTGAATACATTGCAGCCAATCATGCATGTAAGGAAGAAATATGGTTACAAATAGTTTTTTCAGGTATTGGGTTGGTACACCAAGATGTAAGGATAGATTGTGACAGTTAGAGTGAAATGTTTCTAGCAAAGAACCCATATTATCATTCAAAGAAAAATCATATTGATATTTAATATCAATTTGTGAGAGACATGGTTGAAGAAAATAAAGTGTTGTTGATGAATGTGGACATTTTGAATAATGTTGCATATTCATTAACAAAATCTGTGAGCATTGAGAAGTACTCTTGGTGTAGAGGATCCATGGGAATTGTAGCCTTGGATTGTTGACTATGTAACCTTGTAACCCCTTGTATGCAAAGAAAAGAACAAGTGGGAGAATGTTTGGTATATGTTATATTATGTGCATGTATAGCTCTAGTGTTTGTGCCGAGAACGTTGGGGGGTTTGAGGGGGGGCCACTACGCCCCCCCTTGGAGTGTGTAGGGGGGCGATATTCCCCCATGTAGGGGTTCAGGGGCAATGTCTCGAGAATTTTTTTTTCCTCAGAAAATGTGTCTCATTTTTTCCTCGATTTTCGTGTCCATTGTTGGGCATTTTTTTGGCACATGGTTTTTGTCAATGGTTTTTTATTTCAGGTTAAGGAATTAGGGTTGTTGACTAATCTAGGTCATTGGCTTTGGGTTTTGGATTCTGTTGTCTCCTATATGTATATTGTATTGTAAACAATGTAACACTATGAATGGATATAGAGTATGTTGGTTTTCCCGGTTTGTGTTTCCAGGGGAAAACATCTTTGTGTAATGTGTGTATATTCCATTATATATCTTCTATTCTTTTACTGAAAAGTTATTTGGAGTAAATATTGTACAAGTTTAAAATCTACACCCTTGAGTTGGTCAAGGATAATGTCAATTCTGGGAATTGGGTACTAGTTCCTAACTATGTTTTTATTTAGGGACAGACAATCAATACAGAGTTATCAGGTCTCGTCTTTCTTCTGTACCAACATGATTTGGCTTCCACAAGGTGATGAACTTGGTCGGATGTGCCTCTTCTTGAGAAGCTATTGAATCTGGTGTTTGATTTACTCATTTTCTCACAGAGATCAGTAATATACTGGCCCATTGGGTAGCGGTGCATTGGGGGTCATATCGATTGAGTGTTCGCCTTGATAGTGGAGAGGTACCCTAGTGGATGAGGAGAAAATTTGTTTGTATTCTTCCATGACCTTATCCAATTTCTTCTACTTCGTGGAGATACATGTCACAGAGGCCATGGATGTGGTTGCAACCTTCCGCTCACTTTGAGCATGAACCACGAAGAAGACAAACTTCATTGTTTGAAAGATGACCTTCCTGCATTGCTTGGCAGAGAGCAAGGAAATACCACTAGGTGGGACTACCTCAGGTACCTTGTACAATTTCATGTCCAAAGTAATTATAACACTATGAGGCCTAGAATCATATACAACATTATGTTTCCATAAATAAGGTTGTCCCAAAATAACATCAAAAACTTCAAGGGGGGAGACATCACACAATACCTCATCATTGAAGGGCTTGATGTCGTAGGGAAGGAGACATTGTTTTTTGATGTGGAGATCGCTCCCTTAGTGAAGACATCCAATGGTGTACAAGTATGGTTGTGGTGTTGTCGGAAAAGCCAACCACTTGAAAACATCCACTGAGATGAGGTTATTTTGGCTGTCACTATCAATGATGAAGTGCAGCGGAGTACTCTTCAACCACATTTGTGAATGAAAGGGGTACTCACCTTTCTCTTCTTCATCTAGTTCACTGGGTTAGACCTTGGTAGTAGCAATAGTGGAACTAGGTTCTGCATCAAAGATTTGTCTCCCTTTTTTTGGTTCTAACTCAAATTTAGATCCTGCATCTTATTTAGATGCTTTCACCTCGACCACCAATGAACAATTTGAGTGGAATTCATCGGTGTTATGCCAGGGGATATTATGGAACTTGCACCACTTCCTAGTGTCTTTCTTTGTCTTCCCATTATATTTCTCTATTTTTGGTTTATATTGGTTTTCCTAAGGATGACCATCCTTGCTATGCATCATTTTATGGGTTGGGGCTGATTTTTCCATTCTTCTTCTATGAGAGGTTTACAGACACAAATTGTCGCATCTGTTGTTTAATATTCTACTCAATTTCGACACCATATCGATAAGCTAAGACCAAGGAAGAGATGTCCAAAAACTCAATTTATGTCTGGATGTATCTATGCATCCCAACACAATACTTGAGCACCATATGATGCTCAGAGTATTTGATACCCAATTTGGTGTAGAAGGTATTGTTGCAGCCCAACATATTTTTAACTTTTTATATCAAATAATAGTCTATGTAGATGCCTAATTGGGGTCATACATTTTGATGTTCTTGATGAGCGATTTTTGATACCACAGTTGTAAGTTTTCAGTTTTTCCTAGTGTTTTTGTTTTCATGCTTCGTTCATGACTGAAAGCATGAAAACTAGCCATTAAAACCTATGACTGTATTTCCACTCTATTTGAAAAGTTTATGAAAGGCAAAATGTCTCCACAGTTTTTTGAAGCCTTGTTCCTTGCTATGAAGTTTATTTTCTTTTTTTTGACTCCTCGAATGTCAAGCATTCTTATGGATTGTTATTTGGATCAACAAAGGACCATTTAATTTAAAGCATTGATATATTTTTGTGTGGTTCTTGGTCATGCATTCCCTTGTCACTAGACTTTTGACACAACCTTCCCCACTCCTTGGAGAACAATCGCTCTCACCATGACCTTCCTTCGCTCAGGCCCGAAGAACCTGAATGTCCTTCTATCGCCTTATTGGAATATTTACCCACAGTCCTCCTCCGCGATCCCCTTGTTTGTTTATCGAGGGATCAGAACTTAGCACTTCGCGAGTTCAACCATTATGCATTATCTCCCCGGATTCCTGAGACCCGAGATATGTCAGTCAACACTGAATTTCTTCTTCCGCTATCGGGACCTCGCTATATCGCGACTTCGCACTTCGCGACGATCAGCCCTTACGATTCCAATCGCCGATACACGATGTGCCCAAATGCCGACCTCGCGATCTCGCTCTTTCGCATTCTCGCCCCTCGCGAGACAAATCTCTTAATCCTTCAACTCTCGAGACCCGATGTCCCAAGATCACCTGTCATGTCACCACCCTTTTGGTCACCGCGATCTACGGAATCCCTCGAAACCTTGCTCCTCGCGATCTCCACGGTCAAGGTTTTCAACTCCCTTCCATGCGATATTCTGATATGTCCAAATCCACGAATCGAGTCATGCTCCTCGTGATGTCGATCGATGCCCCTGTTCACCTAGACTTCAAACTTCTTCACCTCGACCATAGACTTCACATCCACTTTGTTCCTTGAACAATCCCCAAACAAGAAGTGTCTCTCCACAAGACTTGTCCGTCAATCGACGTCTAGCCTATGCAACCTGCTCACGCACAACTCTTCTCCTTATGTCCTTCGATAACTTCCAAGACCTATCTCTTCTGAGATTCCATGGCTTCAACTCCCCCAGGAAGAAGCTCTTGCACGCACCCCTTGCGGAAAATCTTCAACAACGCCTAAGTGTTGAAGTCTTCTCAACTCTGTGCACACCTGCAACAACAGTCTTTCACTTCCCTTAGCTCAGAACCACAACTATCAGTCTTCTTCCAGCCTGTTCCCACCTTGCACGACTTCAATGCTAAACCTGCACTTCTTGAGGACTTAGAACAAAAGTTACCTCTATTTGAACCCTTCTGTCAACGCACTCCTTGCGGACAATTCGACTGCACTCCTTGCAGGAATTCTCTGGTTCAAGATAGAGAAACAATTGAAACTAACTCCTTGTTCTCACATACTTCATTTCAACCATGAAATCACATACATATCATATAAAAGCAAATGTATGACAAGAAGTAAGCAATCATGAGCATATCAACATGAATACACAGAGAGTGACACAGCCATGGAATTGAATCAAATATTTTCTCTATTAATTCAATGTCTGTACATGGAGGTTCTTCAAACACTTCTCTGCGTGCTCTTCTCTTCTGAATGCTTGATAATAATAATGTTACAATGATACAAAGGAGGGTGCCTATATCCGTTTTCCCTCACGAATCTAAAACTATCAAATCTAGAAATAAATGTTCTATCTACTTACATTAAATCTATTAAATGCCTCATCTACCTAAATACGTGAGCTATCCGCTCAATAGTCCATTTACAATATACAAGTGTACCGTCTCTTAAATGAGTCATTTAAGATCGTGCTACAACTTCCAAGTGTTTTCCAAAATTTGTGCTGGCGTTATCCAACTATCTTCCGCTCGATGTGTTGGCTCGCTTGACGTGGGCGATGCTCCTGCATCATACTCGCTCGCTTGAAAATTTTCATGGCCTCCTATCCATGAGCTCCCATACAGTGTGTCCATGCTTTTGTATCACTACTTCATTTTCCCAGCTGGCATCCTCCACTGGGTGATTCTTCCACTTCACTAGGTAGTCAAAGTACTGCTTTCGTCTGGTCTTCTTTCCCACTCGCTTATCAAGTATTTACTCCATTTGTGGCTTCTCTGCAACTGGTAACTGCTTCTGCCACTGGATCACTCGTTCCTCCTCTTCAACATTTGCTTCTCTAGCCCTATATGGGTATAAATCTAAGACGTTAAATATCGGAGATATCCCGATGCCCTCCGACAACTCAATCTCATATGCGTTCTCCCCGAATTTCTTCAGGACTTTGCATGGCCCAATTTTCTTCATCTTGAGTTTGTTATATGTTCCCGTTGGGAACCTTTCCTTCCTCAGGTGTGCCAGAACCATATCACCAACTTAGAACTATAGTTGTCTCTTTCACTGGTCTACTCTGCGCTTATACTCTTGATTTGAATCAATCAATCATTGTTTCACCTGACTGTGAAGTTCTCTCATCGCCTCAGTGAACTCTTCAGCGCTAGCACTGCTAGTCGCAGCCTGTTCTAACTCCCTGAGCTCAGAAACTCCCCTTGGTCGTGTCCCATACAAAATATGAAATGGGCTTTTGCCTGTACTCCGAGTCACCGAATCATTGTACGCAAACTCTGCCTGTGGTAATATCTGGTCCCAACTGCTCTGGTGTTCTGTCACCAAGCTTCTCAATAGATCTCCAAGACTTCTGTTGACCACCTTGGTCTATCCATCTATCTATGGATGATAAGCTGAACTAAATTCTATATTAGTTCCTATCTTCTTCCATAGTGTCCTCCAAAAATGACCTATGAATTTGGTATCCCTGTCCGAGACTATGCTTCTCGGCAATCCATGAAGTCTAACAATCTCTTTAACAAACAAGTTTGCGATGTGCGTCGCATCACTGGTCTTCTGACATGGAATAAAATGTGCCATCTTTGAGAACCTGTCTACCACCAAAAAAAATGGAATCTACACCTCTTTGCATCCTCCACAATCCCGAAACAAAATCCATGCTGATGGCCTCCCATGGCCTCTCAGGTATGGGTAACGGCTGATAAAAACCTGCATTCTGCTTTCGGCCCTTTGAATGTTGACAAATCCTGCATATGTCAACAAATATTATGACATTTTCTTGCATGCCTGGACAAAAATACGATTCGCTCAGCTTTGCGAATGTTTTATCGTGACCAAAGTGCCCTGCTAATCCACTGCTATGTTTTTCCTTCACCAAATTTTCCCTCATGGAGCACTTTGGAATGCACAGTTGATTGCCTTTGAATAGCAATCCATCCTGGATCATGAAATCTATCCATGGACTCCGATATCTGAGAACTGGATTGTCAGCTACCTCGTATGCCTCTCCTAAATCCATATCACCTGCATACATGTCCTTCAGATTTTCAAAACCCACAGTCTTGACTTTGAACTCCTGCAACAACAAACATTTCCTGCTCAAAGCATCAGCCACTTTGTTAGCAGTTCCTGAAATGTGTTTGATCACAAATGTGAAATTCTACATGTACTCTACCCACTTTGCATGCTTTTGGTTCAACTTATCCTGTTGACTCACAAACTGCAATGCATGATTATCACTGTACAATACAAATTCCTTGGGTATCAAGTAATGCCTCCACTTATTTAATGCCTGTATGATGGAATAAAACTCTTTATCATACGTGGAGTATTTAAGCTTTGCTTCATCCAGCTTCTCACTGAAATATGCCACTGGTCTATCCTCCTGACTCAAGACAACTCCTATAGCGTATCCGCTTGCATCACATTTCACTTGAAAGGTATTCTTGAAGTCCGGTAACACCAATACTGGTCATTCCATTATCTTCCACTTCAAGAGATTGAAGCTCCTCTCAGCCTCTGTGGTCCAATGAAAAATTTTATGTCGTTTTTTCATGGTATCCATCATCGCTGTGCTAATTCCACTGAAATTCCTGATGAACTTTCTGTAGAAACTAGCCAACCCATGAAAACTCCTCACCTCAAAAACATTTCTCGGTGATGGCCAATTCTTGATCACGTCCACCTTCTCAGGATCCATTTTCAACTCATTTGTTGAGATAACAAAACCCAAATAAATGAGTTATGTCTGTATGAAGGAACATTTCTTCATGTTGACCAACAACTTCTCCTGTTGTAGTATTCTCATCACAATGGCCAAATGTTTCAAATGTTCAGCCTTGGTCTTACTGTAGATCAATATATCATCCAGATATACGACTACAAACTTTTTGATGAATTCCCTCAGGAATTCATTCATCAGTCTCATAAAAGTACTCGGCACGTTTGTCAAACCAAACGGTATGACCAACCATTTGTACAAACCTTCATTTTTCTTGAATGTCGTTTTCCATTCATCACCCTCTCTCATGCGAATCTGATGATATCCTCTCTTCAGATCTATCTTTGAAAAATAATTTTCCCCACTCAGGCAATCCATCAGATCATCCATTCTCGGCAGTGGAAATCTGTACCTGATGGTAATCTTATTTATCGCTCTGGAGTCTGTACACATTCTCCAGCCTCCATCCTTCTTCGGAATTAGTACTGTTGGAACAACACACAGACTCAGGCTTTCTCTGACCAGTCCTTTATCCAATAAATCCTGTACCTGCCTCTTGACCTCCTCATTCTCTTGTGGCGTCAACCTATATGTTGCTTTGTTTGGAAAAATCGCTCCTGGTATGAGGTCGATGTGATGACTCACACTCCTCATTGGTGGCAACGAACGAGGTAGTTCGTCCACGACGATATCGGCGAACTCTCCCAACAGTTCCTGAATCTCATCTGGCAAGTCTTCCACTCTTGTGCTAGTCAGGACAATTCTTGGTTTTCTGACCACAAAGAATTGTGGATCTTCGTTCTTCTCCATTTCTGTGAGAAGCTCCTTCCCACTCATGAGAAGTATGGTATTGCTTACTTCCAGCTTTATCTCTTTATCCTTTATCAGAAGCAACTTATAGATTCTCCCATTCTTCTCTAGTGTATATGTGTTCATTCTCCCGTCATGAACAACATTTCTGTTATATTGCCATGGTCTCCCCAGCAATATATGACATACGTCCATGGGAATAACATCACATAAAATCTGATCATGATAATTCCCAATTTTAAACTCAACTAAACACTGTTTAGTGACACTTACCCAGTGTCCTTTTTGTAGCCACGAGACTTTATATGGACTCGGGTGTTTAGTCATTTTCAGCTCTAACTTCTCCACCATCTCGGTTGAAATGAGATTATCGGTGCTTCCACTGTCAACTATGACCTTGCATTTCCTGTCCTTGGTTGTGCAAGCCGTTTTGAACAGTCTGCTCCTCTGTACTGTGCTCTCCACCTCTTTCTCAAGTGTTAAAAGAACCTTATGCATCCCAAGCGACCTTCCACTATCTGCATCTTCGTTCTCAGCATCACGCCTTTGAGCTTCAGTGATGTGAGCTTCTCCAATATCCTTCTTCTTCTCTGGACACTCAAATGACTTGTGCCCATTCTTCCCAGATGTAAAGCGTGTGATAACTCCTCCTCTTCCTCTGCCTCAACCTCTAGTACGAGGAAGTGTGTTTGCATCAGCATAATCCCCTCGCTGATCCATTTGTTGTCCTCTCGGCTGAACATACGGTTGCCTCTGGGAGGTTCCGCCTCTTTCAATTTTACCCTGAGGTTTCTTCCACTCTAACGTGGGCTTCTGGAATTTCTCCTGGGAAACTGCCTTGCCTCTGGGCTGAATCCTGCCTCGCCCTCGCTGACCTTGCTTACAGCTTAGCTTCTCTTCAGCTTTCAGAGCCATCTGGTACGCATCCTCAACTGTTCAGATGGTTACCATGCTTAGCTCATCCTAAATGTCGTACCTGAGACCATTCAGATATCTCACCACTTTCTCATCATTGCTCTCTCAATGACCTTCTCTGATATTGAGCTTGTAGAACTCCTCGGTGTACTCCCTCACCGACATCAACTTCTGTCTTAGGTTCTGCATTCGCCTGAACAGTGTGATCTGGTAATCCCTCGGGATGAACTTCGCCTTCATCTTTGCGATCATTCGATCCTATCTTTTGATCTTTTGTTTGCCTTTGGAACGTCTATCTACCTGTAGCTCATCCCACCATAAGGATGCATGTCCTTTCAACTTGGTAACAGCATGCCTTACCTTCTTGTCCTCTTCGATATCTTCATAGTCGAAGTAGGTGTCAAGAGCTCGGATCCAATCCAACAAATATTCTGCATCCAGGCTCCCTTCATAGACTGGAATGTCCATTTTGGTCTTGGAAATCATCCTGGAAATAACTTTGATCAACCGCTCTGTTGATGCATCCTCTGTTGTGACCTGTTATTCATGTCCAGCTTCTCCTTCGACGTCAGAATCACTAAGATCCCCTGCACTGACTCTGCGTATTTGCGCTGTCTCCATCTCCTCAAGCCTTTCTCGGAGATCTCTCATCTGGCGCTCCATTTCTGGATTCCCTGTCGGCCTGCCTCTTCTTCTCACCTCCCTGTCCTCTGGGTCAGTTGACTGTCTTTCTCTTCTGGGTGGCATGATGTATCTCTTCTCTACTTCAGAAAGCAAAGAAATCCTGCTCTGATACCGCTCTGACGCAACCTTCCCCACTCCTTGGAGAACGATCACTCTCACCAGGACCTTCCTTCGCTCAGGCCCAAAGAACTCAAATGTCCTTCTATCCCCGTATCGGAATATTTACCCACAGTTCTCCTCCGCGATCCCCTTGCTTGTTTATCGAGGGATCACAACTTCCCACTTCGTGAGTTCAACCATTATGCATTACCTCCCCAGTTCCTCGAGACCCGAGATATGTCAGTCAATGCTGACTTTCGTCCTCCGCTATCGGGACCTCGCTATATCGCAACTTCGCACTTCGCGACGATCAACCCTTATGGTTCCAATCACCGATACGCGATGTGCCGAAATGCTGACCTCGCGATCTCGCTCTTTCGCGTTCTCTCCCCTCGCGAGACAAATCTCTTAATCCTTTAACTCTCGAGACCCAATGTCCCAAGATCACCTATCACGTCACCACCCTTGTGGTCTGATCCGAAAACGGATCCAGAAGCCTGATAGGGCTTGAAAAATGGTCAAAAATGAAAGTGCTCGGAATGCGACGAAACCTGTTCTAGGTTATACTATCTTTAGTTAAATTAAAGCACTACTACAGCATTAAATTTGACAAGATTTTTAGTTCATGTGCCACACATGGTAGTCGCTTTCAGGCAAACAATATTTTTCATGGAACTTTTTCGTCGCTATATCCACAAAATAGGTATTCGTGGAAACAATGATGAAATCAGGCCACCGCGTGTCATAATACTAAATATTTTATGTTAATTTTTTTTTGTTCACATGGAATTAAGTAATTGGAAAAACTATGGTCGATGAACCGACTAACATGCATTCGGAAATAGATGGAATCAAATAAATATTTAACTTCTTTCCATGAATGTTCATCGCTATAGGGACACAAGTTCGTGGAAAGAAGAAGAAGATCTTTCTCTATATTCACGATGGTATACGTCACTATATTGTGAAGAACATGGAAATGAGATGAAGAAGAATGGTGATAAAAAAACCCACCAATGGCTTGCGATGTAGATGCCATACTTGCGACGACTCCTATAGGTTTAAAAAAAATGTGATAGTTTTCCCCTGCTTTCTAAGAATTCTCCCATCACATCCTTTTGTGTGGATAAGGAAACCTCGATTATGATTTTGAAACATGGTCCTATATGGGTCAATAAGGGAGAAGACTATAATCTAAATCACTCACTAGTCTCTAGATTTTATGGCTTATGTACATCACCGAACAATCTTTGTAAGTGGATATATACTTCTTGGGATTCTTTTTTTATGCCATTTATTAGGATCCATATATTCTGAAGGGTTTTCCTTCCTAGTATTTATCATTGAGTTGATTTTTGCACATGTTATAGATGATGTCTTTAATTGTTTCATGTATAATGTAGGGATCTTTATAAAGATATTCTTTCTTGAATTCAACTTACATTTGGGGTAATTTTCAAAGTTCGTAATTTGGATAAGATTTTTGAGTGTCATTCTGGAATACAAGGGCATTAAATTTGTTGTGACCATCAATAAGAATTTGGATACACTCTCCCAAATTGGGAGGGTGATATCCTCAGCTTATGCCCAAATTAAATTTCGTGAGTTGTGCAAGTTATTCATGGCCAAATCGTGTTAGATACAAAATTGTAGTAGTTGGACACATTGACTAGACTATGAACATATTGGTTTTGTTGTAGAGTCTTTTTTTAGATTGGGCATGTAGCAAATTCCTCTTTTAAGGTAAAGGATTTTCAATCTAATAGGAAGAATAATAACAAATCTTATTGTTGGAAAGACTTGAAAAAGGAAAAATCAAAAAATTTCTTTTGGGTGCCATTAAAAAAATATATTATAGCCAAGCATGTGTTATTATAAAGGACTTTAACGAATCCACAAGGGGGTGGTGTTGTAGACATGGATACAATAACTTATGAATCAAACCCTTTGTCGATATTCTCCTTACCTAGCAACTCCCTCGAGGGGATGAAGAGGAGGAATGCATTAGATAATTCAAATAAGAAAAAAAATCAATTCATTCAATATCACCAGATGATGCAAAGTAATTCACATTGTTAAAGTCTCCATCAATGTCTAGTTAGTGTGATGTTCAGATTGAAGTTCAAAGGGAAGATGAAGAAGGAAATTTGGTTACCCTCCATCATCAAAGTTGCTTAACTCATTTTCAACATGCCAAATTGGTATAAATTAATGTTAATAGGATATTGTATCCTTCTTTTATGATCCTCAACTAAATGAATTATACTCTTCATTGTCTCTATTCTAATATTGTAAAATATTGACAATGAAGAATTATTAGTTAATATCTTAGTTAATTCTCTTACATGTCATTGGAGAACAAAAAATTTGAATTTCAAACCATGCATAGATGCTTTGATATATTAGGATAACCACATTAGTGCATGACTACAAACAAGTGAAATTCATAGTTACTCTCTTAATCTCAAAGCATGAATATATGCTTTGAATTACAAGGTTCAAAGTAGTTAGTATAATGTTTCTACAATGTAGTGATGTCTCCTCTTATTTTATTTTTTATTATCAAGGAAAAGTTGTGTGATGATAGGTTATTACAAAGATCCAACCATATGGACTAGGTGTGTAACAAACACATTTTTTTAGATTTAGGGGAATCAATAGCTAGTTGAGATTATTTAGGCTAGACCCAGGTTCAAATCTAACAAAATTCCACTATAAATCCCAAGCTAGGTGAAACAACCTGCAAACTACACCTAATAAGAAACTTGGGCCACAACCTAGAGTCAAGAAGACATCCCAAAATGGAGGTTCCTATCCTTTCATCCAACACAAAATGGGCCATTATTCTATTAGGGAGGAAGGATCGACCTTCAACATAACCTATGAGTTGAATTTTGGATCCACTCAAGGGTACGAGGCAAGATATCCACATAGGGAGAATGTCACATTAGGGCGCAAGGTCCCATGACCATATGGAGTTGCACAAGGGGTAGAGAGAGTGTAGGTAGAGTTGGGAGTCCTATGGTAATACAACCATATGGTCTTTCATGGGAATGGTTTCTTGGATGCTGTAATTCTTAGAAGGTTGGATCATATTCTTTTTGTACTTAGAGGGAGATCACTAGTTTGGTCCATTGAAGAAGAGGATCATGTCTATGCAAGGAGGACTTGTTCTCCACTAGAATATTTTCCTTTGAATTTTGGATATTTAATTGTATCTAGTTGGAATTTTGTTTCCTAATTGACTGGAGAGTTTGAAGGGGTTGTATAACCAAAATTTAACTCACAAGAAGAATGGTCACCATCATCTTCAAGAAATTTGTTGGATTCACTTGTTCCTAGAAGGATTTGGTTGTCAGTTTGTATGTGGATACCAAGACCGATATGGTTGAGATAAATTAGGATGTGTAGGTTGATGTAATTTCAAAGGAAATAGCAATAGTTTCAAAGGAAACACTACATGGCATAGAAAATGTTTGGGGGAGTTAATAAAATTACAGAATTCAAATGGCTTGAAATAAAATGACATGAAGGGAAATAAAATATTGTAATAACTTGCATGAAACTACTACATGAAATTGTAAACTACTATAGAAATGATAATATCATAGAAAATAGGGTTCTTTTCATTCCCTTGAGTGGGACCTACCAAAGGTCTCTACAATAATCCTTGGTTAAAGCATGAGTTCTCGAAAGTGTAGTCTCCTTATTAAGAAATTTAACTCATGACAACAATGTGTCCTCTACAATTTGAATTAACTATCATAATTGTGAAAGTATTATTTCCAAGAAAAACTATAATATACTTTACTTCATCCTATCTCCTACTTATAATAAAATATCACAACTAACCTTCAATCAATCCTTGATTGAAGAGAACTTGTCTCTAGGATCCCTAGGATCAAGGATCCTTGTTTCAAGGACAAATTTCCCTCCTTAATTACAATTCCCCCAATCAACAAATCAAATGACCATATGTCCTATTGAGTGACTTGAGTTCTTTGAATGTTTTTGTACCTTATAGATTAGAGAATAATCCCCCTCTTATCTCATGTGGAATTTGATGGAGACCGCCCTTTTGACCAACTTGTACCAATCATTAGATAAAACCCTCAAGCATGCTTAGAATTCATATAAAAATAAAAAGAAATTAATCCAATGTATATCACATAAACTCATCAACTCAATTACTCATAAAATTAAATATGCATGGGGAGGTAAATGGTCCTAGAAACATGCCAAATTAGATTTGTAGGTGCAATATTTTAATGGTTGATCAAAATATGTTTATGTGTTTATATATTATTTCACATCAACTTATAAAATTACTTGTATCTCAAAAATATATTGATGGAGTCACAACCCTAGCAAGACACAAATTGATGTATAGAGACCCACTTGTTTGTGGGACAATGAATAAATTCTCTATGCATCCCACAAACATTGGGGGTATGCATTAATTTGATGCTAGTAATTTTCTAGAAATTATGAATATCTTAACAATAATCAAGGTGTATTTTTACATTTATATGTCTCCATAAAGTTCTACATTGAGTTCTATGCTTTAAAAGCTAGTCAAAACCCTTACCTTATCCATGTCCTTACAACAGTCACATTGCTTATCCCATACAACTTGATAATAGTTTTTCCATGAGATGCATTTCCATCACCAAGACTGCATGAATCATAAAAGAAAAATTATTTGTATGAGTAAATAATAAAGCAAATGAAGTAGGCGATGGGTTATGTAAAATACTCTAGAAAAGCATAGAGGAGTGGTTGCATGCAGCAATGAGCTTCTCTTTGTTTCAAGAATAGGTTATTCTCTACTTATGAGGGACCAACCACATGAAGATTGGAAATCTCATACCCCATGGCTCTCAGATTCCCCATACCCAACAAATGATTTTTGTTTATATAGAAACATATAGACATTCATGCATAACTAGGATAGTCATCAAAACATATGAACATGTAAAATTTTAAGCATAATGTGGTAATTAATATAAACAATGTTTCATACTAACAACATCAATAGATCCAAATACAAGTCATGCATTTATACATCTAGTTTTCTTTGATTTATGTTTTTTACATTCATGGAGTGGTGATTGGGGTATCATAATCGTCCTTTGACATTGTATTTCCTACTCCTTGTCCTTCTATTATTTTTGTTTCCATGGTCTCATGTACCATACTTTTGGTAATGAGAAGGGCATGGAGGAAGTTGTCTTGGTGAACTACAACAACTTAAAATGATCATGTCGATATATGTTGAAATATATTTGAAATAACTATTTCATTATTTTGATTAACATTCAATATTTCTCTTTACTTGTCTTTGTAGTTGTGACAGATGGTTTATTAATTTCTTTTCCACTTGGTTCCTCTTACATTTTACCCTCCTAGGATACATGCTCTTCCATTTTTAAAAGAGAGATAATATATAGGGTATAAGTGAGGAAATAAATATCTAAAATCACAATAAATATTTCTAATTCTGAAATACATCTTGGAATGGGTACTCTTCTCCCGACTATCATTGGACATGTTCACCCTTGTATGATGTGATGTCATTTGAATACCGCTAGATTCATTGTTTTGGTTGCATTGTTGCTTGAAAAAAGGTTTGAATGCTTGGTTAAAGGGTGATATAATGAAATGTTAATAGACTTTACAAGAGCATGATGTCACGGTTTCTTATTCATTTTATTTGCATGGTTGGGGATATTGGCTTCTACCCCAAGATTCTCTTATATTCAATTACACTTTTAAAACCATGCTTTTAACCAAGCTTTAGGTCCTCCTACGATTGGAAATAATTAATGAAGGTATAAGCGCAATGCATAACTTACCATTAAAATTACCCAATAGCGAAAACAATTTGTTACGTTACTTGTTAAATAAATACCACGGTTAATCATTTAAATTTTACGATTCAGGATTTTAGTTTCCATAGACACCCTAGGCTATTTTATTAAACCCATGCTTTTCTACATTCTAGTCTTGGTTTCTTTGGAGGTGTTAAGGTAGATACATATGGAATTTTTGAAAAATTTTAGGTATCAGAATTGTTGCTTAAAACGAGAAATAAAAAAATAAATGAGCATATTTCACTAAAGAAGATGACATGTGTTGTAACTTGCTTTACTAGGTCGTGGATGTCACCCTTGTTTTTTAAACAAGTTATCATTGCATCCTCTATCAGGGCCTTCCACTATTTCTCCAGAAACCATGGGAGGGTGCTCATGCTTGAGGTCTAGTTGCAATTTATCCCTATACTAGGCCCACGAATATTTTAAATTATTAATGGAAGCTAACTTTGTAACCACTTTCTTGTTCTTTATTGTTGAACAAGTTTACCATGTGACCTATAAATTCATCTTTCTTTTCTCTATCTTAGCCATTCCACTATGTGTGAATAGTGGGGCCAAACAAATCCAATAACATCAATCAAGTTTTTATAGAAAACATTGTTTCTTGTATAAACGTGTTATCCATTAATTATAATAATCTCAACAAATGTCCATTTCAAGTTCAAGATAAAAATTAATCAATTAATGAAAAATTATCTGCAATCTTCTAAATCTTCATCGAAACACATGCGTCATCCAACAAAAAAGTGATATCTAGTGATCACGGTTCTTTTAGTGCGTCTTTATCCATGAACTTCCTCTCAT
Source organism: Picea sitchensis (assembly GCA_010110895.2). NCBI lineage: Eukaryota > Viridiplantae > Streptophyta > Pinopsida > Pinales > Pinaceae > Picea > Picea sitchensis. Next base: position 34,473 of record SNQJ01S0041232.1, on the reverse strand, counting down.
ACATGAATGCAGCTCATCTCAGTCGTAATGGAGTCTCGGTCTCCTAGCTCATCATGCAGCGATGTTTCATGCGATCAGCATCAGCTCATCCAATGAATTGAGGGAACCTCATGAGGGGTCGAAATCCTCCTTGTGCTTTTTGTGACAATTTTTTTTTCATTGGATCATCATTGCTACCTATAATAGTTTCAGGATTGGCAGGTTCCCGGTGCACGAGGTTTAAAACTCCTACAAATGAAAAAATTTACTTTATCATATCATATAGAAGTGTAACAACAAAAAGGATATGAAATTGTCATAGATGATAAAATATGTGAAGATCCCACTTACCCAAAGTGGATTATTAGATTTTACCTTCTGCAATTCTTTCCACATCTCCGTGAGGATCTTTTTCTGGCTCAAACATCGATATTCTATGTTTTCCTTCTCCCAATGCCTTCATTGTGGGTTAGCACAATGGGTTTGTCGAGTAAAATATTTCATCCTCAAGGTCCTCATCGTCCAAATCGACTGTACTGGACTAAAAATAGAAAACAATAAATGAAATTAAAATAATCTTAACATAAAAAAAATTTAGACATTGTAATCAAATTTATTTATTATTAAGCACTAATAGATACTTGATGTTGTTGTGCGGCCATTGACTTCCCACGATCACCCTGCTCTAATCTACTACGAGTGGGTGCCTTTCCACAATGATCATTCCACAATACTTTAATGAATAAAATTAATGAGATGAACCTTAACATTTGAAATTTAGTTATTGTAGTCAAACAACTTATTACTCTATTTAACATTTACATGTTGAGGCACAGAGGGTGCCTTTGCAGTCACCCTCGCTATATGTAGCGAATGATTTTCCATGGTCACCACGGATAGATAGGCATATGATTTTCTCATCACCATGGGCCGGATGTTGATACAATAAATCAATCAACAAAATTTATGAAATTCTCCTCTAACATTAAAGGAAATAATGAAATATTGTAGTAATATGAGAAAATAAATAATGAAAATTCAGAAATTTAGTTCTTGTAATCAAAAGTTGTTACTATATTTAACATTTATACGATGAGGCACAACGGGTTCATTTCCACGTTTACCCTGGACAGATGTAGCGAATTGATGTGGTCCTACGATAAGTGTCTCGAGATAGAGTCATCTGTTAGTGAAATTGGATCCTCTGGAAACCATGATATCTCGGCATATGTCTAGCTAGTATCTGATGCTATGAAGTTGTTACCGAGATGAATCCTACCCTAGCGGTCTACATTTGGAGTCTGAGTACCGACCCGTGATAAGATCCTCCTCTGTTATTAGGGCCTTTTGGACAGCGTCATACAAGGTTTGAGGCATCAAGATCCTAACTGTTTACGCGTGGGTTATTCGTTAAGGCCAAGCTTATGAACAGTTGATAACAGATTTCGTGTTAGGTCGCGAACTGTACGGGCGACTCATCGAAGCGTTACGCACCGTGCTTTCGGGCAGATGCGGGGCTAATCTGTAGTAATGCATTGAACTCGGTGAATGGCGGCTGTTGAATTCCTCTGAAAAGGTACCTCTCGAAACCATTCCTTGGATAGTTCCCAAGACACATCTTCCGCGGCCAAAGTTAAATTGCGGCAGAGCATATTCCACCATGAAGAGGCGACGCTTCACTTGGTTGAAAGATAACCACGGAGACCTTCATGTTGGAGGTGCTATAATCCGCGAAGTGCAAGCACATCACCGCATTCTCCAACCACCTTACCGGCTTCGCCATCAGAGAACAAAGAACTTCGGAAATTTTACCTTCTCGATTCCACGGTGGAGATACTACATGCTTGATTCGATGGGGCGGCCCAGGCTTCATTAGATGCTGGTGCCTGGCTCGTCTCTGTCCGGGCGATTAGAGCCTCGAACATCTCTTGTTGAAAGGATCTCCTTAAAACCTAATAACGCCAGCCAACCGCTATCTTACCTCACGTCGAACACGCTTTCGCCTCACGGGGGTTGGACCCCTCGGGCGTGGATGTTGCTGGAAGCGTCACGCCTCCTCCTCTAACATCCCGTCGATACGCCTTCAGCGGCGTCCTCCTAACCATGATTACACTGCACACACAATCAACTTTCGATCAGCAGCAATGCCTCGAATCAAATCATGTCGCCCAGAGTGACCATGGCCAGTCCCCGAGTGCGGCCGGGTGGGGCAGAGCACCGTTACCCATCTGTAAAGTACCTCTTCTCGTTACGACAAAAACTCTCATAAAAGGTGATTTTTTTTTTTTTTTTATTTAGACGTGACGTGTGTGCACGCTTGAAAAAGGGGACAGGCATACTTGACTCTACGTCACTACCCGACGACTAATAATATGCAACCACGATGATCAAAACATGAAGACATAAGGCGCACAACTGTAAGCACTAAATGACAATAGACATAAAGAAAGAATCCATAATGGTAGATTACTATTTATGCAGGCGGGGCGTTTAGTCTTAGTCCTACGCTCAGAAGGCGGGGTCTGGAACCTCTGGTGACTGTGACGGCTAGTAATCCCTGGTGTGTCGTCAAGAGTGGAAACCACACCTTTAAAGGGCCCGAGACTCTTGATGGGCGTTTGGTTCTTTGCAAAGATGATGCGCACACGGACATATGTACTGGGCTGCATGGAGTTGTCTGTCACGGAGCTCACTGGAGCAAGTGACTAACCAATCCAGCCACCATCCCAAGGGACAGTGACTGCGTGATAAGGGTTCTGAAAATGGAAGGCACACGTTATAGGGAATTCCGCGGTGCAGAGGGCAGTTATGAACTCCATCAAGACAATGGTAGATTAACGGTGAAGTAGGCAATTGTTTAAATCAGAAGCAAGATAGTCATCTAAGTTGCTTCCAAGATTAGAAGTAATCATTCAATAAGTTTGATGTGGTGACGTTTCTGGATGAAGACTACCTTATGCCGTCATTACCACAACATGGCACCAATTAGAAGTAATGCATTAAGTTGAATTAACCATTAGGAAAATAAAAGGAACCAAGGGCAATGGGAAATACATGGAGGATTAGTAGAAAGTTGCTTTATAAATCAATAAAATAATTTAACGATCAACACCTTCAACATTCACAATGAACAATATCCACATTGTATTAACCATGCTCTAATTATTTTAATACCATATCCTTGTTTATTAACACAATACCAGCTATATTTAAAATCCATGTCCGAGTTTCAATAATGGAACGCCTTATGGCCTTAAACTACATCCCATTTATAATAGAACAAACCCATTAAAACATTACCCTCTATACATTATTAAGGCAAATATTCCATCTGAATAATAAGATAGGTTGTTTGATTTAGCATATTGATTTTGATTACAACATTCGGATGATAAAAGGAATGACATAACTGATTGACCATTAATCCTAAACATCGTTTTACATCTAAACTAACCATTCTAAAATTATAATGATACAACTCTAATTCCACCATTCAAGGTTATATTTAATTGATAACAATATGTTAGTCATCTAACTCCTCGATTTTATAAATGAATTAATAAATGTAACTTAAGAACTAATCAATATTAGCATCATTTCATATTTAAATTATCCATGTAGAAAATACATAAGTACCACTTAGAAAAATATTTAAGTAGCATCTCGTATCTCCAATTTGGTAAGTGATATCTCATGCATTTAGGTTTACATATATCAATGGAACCCACTCTAATTCCTACAACTCCAATCGTTCTGGCATTAAAATAAGCATCCAGTTTTTATTTTAAACGCAATCAAGGTGATGGAAACTTTCGACTACATAACTCTATTATCCGCGGACTACGGATTACTCTTGGCTCTGGTCATTACGGCGTTAAAATAAAACATATTAACTACCAACTATAACCAAATATCAGAGGAAAGCAACAAGTGATAAAAACGTGAAACAATGTCAGAGAGGACGATTTCAGTTGATTACACCAAGTGAACAAATTTTAACAACATTAAAAGAAGGTATCGTTCTGAGACAGGGTATGGTTAGGGATGAAGACCACATAAGGAATGCCTATGTAAAAGAGGGGTGCAATCACAACCGCCAAATCAGAGACCATGAGCTCAGGATTGCTGGAGGCACAGCCATGAACCTCACCAACAAGGAATCGACTGCAGGCTTGGGCCCAGTCGTTCCTTCGACACGCTAAATAAAAAGAAGGATTTAAATGCATAGAACTAGGTTAAAAGTATAGTTGAATGCCCAGGGTAAGGCACCCAAAAACTTAGAGGATTTACACCAAAATAAACGCAGGGTTCTGATGGTAAAATGCAGGCGAGTTTCCCCCTCATGCTGGTCACGAATTACACTCAGAAACGGAGAGGATGCACAGCTAATAATGCAGGGGCTCTATTGGTAAAAACTCGGGCTTAGGAAGAAAATGCCGAGCGTACAACCAACATCCCATGACATGCAAAAAATGAATTTTCCAGCAACCAGATTTCAGTAACAATATACCCAACGATTTTTTTTTTGAAACAATAACAACCAAAATACAAAGCGAGCGCGGAAAGAGTTTCTTGACAACGATTTCACATGGCAAAATGCGAAACAATTCTGATGAAATTACCATCTAAATTTACCCGAGAAGGAGTTTTTGTTCCGGTGTGACCTTAGGAAATTCCTCATTCGGGGAGATGAGGCATAAAGGCTTGGGTTACTTTCAGAAATTTACTTACGATGGAATTTACAGCCTTTCTATTTACACAAATTTTTATTTATCTAAATAAAATAGCGATTGGGTAAAAAAGCGTGGAATTTTTTTGGTTATCTGCACTTAATAAAGTGAAATTTCCATCTGAACTTCATTCAACGATTATTATAGCAAATCATTACTAATTCCAACGAACTTCATTACAGAAATCTTTTAGAAAGAACACAAATGCAGAGATGTATAGCAACAATGCCGAGAAATCCTTTAACCAAACGCAGATAAGGGTTCATATACAACTTTAAGCATTTCACATTATTCTTAAAACAACAAACCTGCTTGCCGGGTGCCTGTGACCAATGGAGAATAGCGAAGATCGCGGTCCAGCGCGGGCTCTATGCATCCATTTCATGGCCCCAGCAGAGACTACACGGTACCTCCCGGTAATGGCTTGGGGTACTCTTGCTTCCCCTTATCCCAAGAGGAGCATGAGATACCCATGAATCCATATAGTATACCTAGCTTCCGGCTAAGCCTCCAAAGGGTGACTACCACTCTAATCCATTTGAGAGAATCTGTCCTCACAAGAAATCAGTCAAGTCCCAAATCGGTAGCATAGCGATACCTAATAGCCATCCCCTTTTCCCCCTCACCTTTTCTTTTAGAGAGTTTTGAGACCCCCTCTTGCCCTAATCACATTTAATTTAAGTTTTAATGAAAACCCTAAAAATTCTACGATACAAGTGTCACTCATCCCCACGTTCTCCAAATTATTTTCTTTAAAATTTATTAAAGGCTCATTTCCTTATTTTTATTAATCACTTCTTTTTTTTTTAAAACCAAAAGGTAAATGCTAATGCATCTTTTCATTTCCTTTATGTTCATACTTTTATACTCCCTCTCGTTTAAATAATTTTATTACTATTGGTTCGGTCTGAGTTTATGTATGAGTTTTAAGGAAAATAGTTTAGTCTCTTAAGCATTTAATTTATTCACTGATGGTTATGTGTTTTGTCAATCAAAACTATGGCTTTGATGTCGTTTGTTATGAATTAGTTTAATTTTTGAAAACTACTAGTTCATATGGGGTTATGCTTTAAAAGTTTATATAAGGTTATGTATTTGACATAAGGGTTTTCATAAAAGTTATGCTTTCAAATGTGTTAATGAACTCTCATTGAAAGTTGTGTTTAAAGAAAGAGATGCCTTCAAAGAAATTTATTACCTGAGTTAAATAAAAGCGCATAATTTATGTATATTTATATTTTTAAAGCGTTATGTTTCAATTTGAATAAAAGTTATGATTTCATTAAAAGTTAAATGGTTGAATAAGATTATGAAATCTTGTATCTATTGATATATTAGTTGTATAGTTGGATGAAGTTAACATTAATAAATCAAGAACGAGATCTCAAGTACGTTCTAAAAATTGTGTTCTCATTGCACTACATTGAGGTGTGAACTCTAGCCTAAAATCTCATAATAATGTTTGCGTAATTATTTTAATGGTTATTAGGGTTAATTGCTATTAATAATGATATTTGGGTAGGATTAGGTTAAGATTCATTGGAGCTATTTCACTTAGAATTAGGTTTAGGCTCTTTTTTAGAGTTAGATTTAGGGCCCTTTTTCCTTGGGTTAAGCGAAATTTTTATCTTCAAGAAGTTTTTTTTTTGACTTGGTTTTAGTATGATGAACATGGAGACGCTTAAGGTTAGGAAGTTGTTTAAGGATTTTTTAAAGCGTTATTGTCTTAGGGATAATTAGGTTTATTTCCTTCCCCCACATCAATGTGATGTTCCCGCCGGGGCGCACCACGCTTCAAAGGTGCCACTCACCTCGTTCATTTCCTTTAGCGGCGTGCCTTGAGGATGCACCACGTGCTCCCAGGGGTCCACTTTCGCTTTTTGTGTTTCTTTTTTGTCACGATGTGCCTTGATTGCCGCATGCTCCAAAGGAGGTGCCACTCACCAACTGGACTGAGTGGTAGACATCTATAACCCACAGGTCAACACTACGCTAGGTGAACTTGTGGGGAACTAAGGGCTCTAAGGAATAGAGCCCCTTCCTTGTGCGCACCCTTAAAATGTCATGAGTGATTGTCGCGGTCTTCCCTCATGGCATCATTGGATCCTCTCAAACTAGGTATCATTAACCTACAATTCGAGCCGAAGCCCAGGAGTGCCAGTGAGGCGGTGGCGGGGCTGCTATCCACCTCTCCCTCAACCTCTCACGGAAATTGTGTGTGGCCTTTACTCCATATGTGAGTGCGGTCAGCAAGCTATCGTCACCCTGCATCATCGACAATTGTGTCAGAACATGTGAACATCAAATCATCATCATCAATTCAATGGAGTCAATAGCATCTGTATACATCAAATAGTAAAGCATCATTTCATCTATCAATCACATCATAATCAATTATAAATGGTTTAACATCATAAAATCGAGATCCCTTGCGAGCAAGTTTCCTCAAAGAATAAGTTTTCTCGATTAGCGGTGAGGATGTTACAGAATATGATGTTGATGCAAAATGAAAGGTGCATGCTCAATGGTGCAAGGTTAGGGAAAGAATTATGGGCAGGGGAAGTGGGTATTGCATGTTACGTAATAAACATATCACCCTCATCGACACTATATGACAAGGGACACCACAAGAAGAGGTGTGGAATGGTGAAGAAACTTCCCTCACACATGTTAAAGGTATTTGGGCTGTGAGGCCTATGTTAAAAGTTCAAAGAAAAACGGTAAAGCTGAATGAAATTGCTATTTGGGTATGAATATGGTCTCAAAGGTTATAATCTCTGGAACTAAATAAGAAGGTAGTGTATATTAGAGATGTGGTATTTAGAGAAATGAAGAGGATGTTTGTTAAGCAGGAGTCCTCACACCAAGTAAGGAAGAAACATAGAAAAAAAAGTTTGATTTAAAGGATGATAGATGAGACTCTACAAAGAACATGAATCAAAAGAAGAAAAACCTCATACTCGGTATTGGGGGTCGGTTAGAAGATATGGGTTACGAGAGGTATACTCCATCTAATTTTTCATTCAAATTTTCTTTGTCTATTACCAATGATGATCCTAGAACTATCAGGGAGGTAGTAGATTTATAGGATGGAAATCTCTGGAAATAAGCCATGGATGAAGAATGGAAACCCTAAGATAAGAAATGAAGGCTTGGTTTCTAGTGGATTTTTTGAATAGAAGAAATCCCATTTGAAACAAATCAATATTTATAAAAGTTGAATGCAAAAGGAAAAGTGGGAGAAATACAAAGCTCAGTTAGTAAGCGACTATTCAATTGAGGGAGGTGATTTTGGTGAGATTTTTTTCTATTGTTGCCAAATTAAATTCAATAATATTTATATTATCTTTTGTTCCGGCGGTATATTTACTTCGTCAAACGGAGTACGTATGGAGAAGATATCGCGCTCTGTCCGAAAAGGGAAACAGGCAAAAAAGGGGGATGACTGTATAGTCCGTACAGTCCACGTGGCACGTCCGTACACCTGACATGGCAGGTCCGTACAGCTGACGTGGGCCAACCCGGAGGCGACACATGGCAGACAGGGATGACGACACGTGGCATCACTAGGATGCGACACGTGTCAGGCGGATTTGGCCGTTTGGGCGTACGGTCGGACCAGTTATGAGGTGACACGTGTCACCACTCACAGGGTGACACGTGGCAGGCTGACGTCAGCAGATGATGTGGCAGGCTGACAGGGCATACGACAGGATGACGTGGCATATGACTAGGCAGTACGACAGGTAGACGTGGCAGTTGACGTGGTGACACACGCGGGCCAATCAGAGGCCGACACGTGGCACGTTTTGGTTGGTTTTTAAGGGTGCCATGTGGCCCACTCACGGGCTGCCACGTGGCACCCCAGGATTGGTCCGTTGGTTTTATGTTTTATAAAATGGTTGTTGCGCCGGGGGGTCGAACCCGTGACCTCCCGGGAGCGAATGAACTTGTAACGACGGGCTAACCATTCGGGCGGCACATGAACCTTGTTTGTCAAATGGGCGATATATTATTTATGGTCGGTTTAAAGTTTATACGGCGGGAGAAAGGGCCTGGGCCTAGCCCCAGCCCTCGGTCCGACACTCAACACATATGACCACACAATAGGAAACGGGAGCGCGGCGAATTGATTGGCGGGTTGTTTTAACCGTCGGCCCGGGTCCTATGCGGATTCCATGGGACCCGGGGGCTACACCTACCAGAGCGCAGGGACCGTTGGAACCATTTAAAACCGTGGCCATATGGCTCGGTATATATGCGCCATGTGACCGAGATTTGGGGCCCGCGCTATGGTGCGTGGCCCTATGGCATGCCATATGACCGAGATTTGGGGGCCGCGCCCAGCATTTGGGGGCCTTATGCCCGATTTTTGAACAAAACATGTATAAAGTGGGTTTTTTGTTATCCATTTTTGGGGGATATTGGGCATTTTTGGAGGCCAGATTCTTGGAGGAAGTTGGGGATGAGAAACCAACTCCATTCCTATATAAACCAGGCCTGTTTGAGGCCAAGGGATAGTCATTCAGAGCATATTTATGCTGTTGGAAAGCCAAGCCAAAGTCAGTTTGTTGCAGGGAAGCCTTTGAGGTGGAAACGTTGTCGGATCGTTTCTGGGAGCTTGGAGCATCAGTCTTGCATGCCGTTTCTTTCATTAGGTTCTAGAGATCTGGGAGAACAAGACCAGATCAGTCTTGTAGCCTTTGGGCATTGCTGAGATGTAATTTTGAGCACTTGAGCAGAAATAAAGAAGCCTCCCCCACAAGGAAAAAGGCCTGGAGACGTAGGCAAACATTGTGCAGAACTCCGTTATCAACCTGCGTTCTTATGGTTTGCTGTTCATTATTGTTTTCAGATCTGCATATGTGTATTTGAATGTCATAATCCTCTTATTTTCCTCATTCTTTCATTAAATTCTCAAATGGTTAATGAATTCATGCAAGTTTAAAACTCAACCATAATCATTGAAAAGATCCTGCCGGATCAACGATCTACGGAATCCCAAGAAACCTCACTCCTCGCGATCTCCATGGTCAAGGTTTTCAACTCGCTTCCACGTGATATTCCGATATGTCCAAATCCATGAATCGAGTCACGCTCCTCGTGATTCCGATCGACGCCCCTCTTCACCTGGACTTCTAACTTCTTCACCTCGACTGTAGACTTCACGTCCACTTTGTTCCTTGAACAATCCTTGAACAAGAAGTGTCTCTCCACAAGACTTGTCTGTCAATCGGCGTCTAGCCTATGCAACCTTCTCACGCACAACTCTTCTCCTTCTATCCTTTGATAACTTCGAAGACCTATCTCTTCTGAGCTTCCACGGCTTCAACCCCCTTAGGAAGAATCTCTTGCATGCACTCCTTGTGGCAAATCTTCAACAACGCCTAAGTGTTGAAGTCTTCTCAACTCTGCGCACACCTGCAACAGTAGTCTTTCACTTCCCTTAGCTCACAACCACAACTCTGAGTCTTCGTCTAGCCTGTGCCTGCCTTGCACGACTTCAATGGTAAACCTGCATTTCTTGAGGACTTAGAACAAAAGTTACCTCTACTTGAACCCTTCTGTCAACGCACTCCTTGCGGACAATTCGACTGCACTCCTTGCAAGAATTCTCTGGTTCAAGATAGAGAAACAATTGAAACTAACTCCTTGTTCTCACAGAGTTCATTTCAACCATGAAATCACATACACATCATATAAAAGAAAATGTATGACAAGAAGAAAGCAATCATGAGCATATCAACATGAATACACAGAGAGTGACACAGCCATGGAATTGAATCAAAGCTTTTCTCTATTAATTCAATGTCTATACATGGAGGTTCTTCAAACGCTTCTCTGCGTGCTCTTCTCTTCTGAATGCTTGATAATAATAATGTTACAATGATACAAAGGAGGGTGCCTATATCCATTTTCCCTCACGAATCTAAAACTATCAAATCTAGAAATAAATGTTCTATCTACTTACATTAAATCTATTAAATGCCTCATCTACCTAAAGACATGAGCTATCCACTCAACAGTCCATTTACAATATACAAGTGTGTCGTCTCTTAAATGAGTCATTTAAGATCGCGCAACAACTTCCAAGTGTTTTCCAAAATTTGTGCTGGCGCTATCCAGCTGTCTTTCGCTCGATGTGTTGGCTCGTTTGATGTGGGCGATGCTCCTGCATCAACTTTGGTTTATAAGTTTCCCTCTCCCAAACTTTAATACCTAATATACTCTATTGTGCAATCATTTTTATTTTAGTGCACCTGGTCATGGCCTGTACTATGTGAGAGGTGGTAATCTGATCACAGTGAGACCATCATTTTGAAGCTTGATCTTGGGTTTTGCAACACCCCTCACATTCATTTCAAACAATGCCTATCTTTTCGTTGAGGATTTTCTGCTCATACGCCATAGATTGTTGATGGGTTTTAGACCTAGAGTATAGCTCTGGTCTACTCTTACAAACCCTCCATGCATATTGTATTTGGGTGATTGCATTTCAATTTCCCATGGCCCCGGTTGTTAGGATTGAACCCAATGGCACTCAGACCTTGCTCCTGTGTGATGACGCAAGAGGGGATATCGAGGGTCACGATTGGTTTGTTTTCCTTGATAAATTTCAGGGCTTTAACCTAGAGAATTCTCAGGAATTCACCCTCTCATTCGACAGATGTCGAGCCATGGTGGGGGATATTCAACTTGAAGTCACAGAGGAATTTTTAAGACAAGAAACAGGTCTTCCTGCGAGAGGGCAGAAGTGGTTCAAAAATGCTAAGGTAGAAGAGGTTCCATGGAGTCTTTTCTTTACATATCTAAAGATCAATGGCTGTGACAAAAGTATGCCAGTCTCCCTACTGAAAACCCGATGGTATGGTTTTCTTGTAGTGTTTAACCAATTCATGACATGTGAAGGATGTTTTGGTTTTGTGTTTCTTTATCACCTCCGTCTGCTCATGAATTTCATAGGGTTTCCATTAAACATTCCTTATTACCTGTGGATAATCCTGTATAAAATGGCCAAGAGGTATAAGAAGAAACGTTTAGATTCAAGCCTTTTTCACCATGGTTTGATAAAAATTATGCTTTCACATCAATTGAAGTTACAGAACGATGAATGGGATTCATTTTTAACATGAAATAGTTTCACTAACCCCAACGCTGAAGAGGTTGACAAACCTATGATTGAAGAAACCATAGTTTATCCCAGAATGTTCCCTTCATCAACACAGGTCTGTGTTATGACCACCCATAATAAGCCTTTACCTGAGCCAAGAATTGTCAAGCAGACCCATGAACAAGATGCACAACCTAACGCCTCTGCCAAAAATACAAACAGACCTGCAGGCAAGTCATCTAAAGGTGATATTGATTTGGGTTTTAAAAACAAGAGAGATGAAAGGTTGATTTCGAGGAATATGTGAAACAAGTCAAACCCTCATGTGAGCTTGATCAAGACGATCGAGATCCATGAGAGCTCAGATTCTGAGATTTATATATTTCTTGCTGATGAAGACCCTCTTCCCTTCCAAACTGACCTTGATCAGTCTTACAATTTCGTGGATAATCTACTTCCTTGTCCGAAGCATAGTAAAGGGTTTACAAGTATTAAGTTTGGTAACAAATATACAGTCCACATTGGGGATGTTCCGGTACACAATAGTGGGAATTCTCAATCGACTTTCACACAGTCACAATGTGAAACTTGCCTGTTTTGGATTGACAAGTATTACATAGATATAATTATTTTACAGTCGCAAATCAAAGCCCTTACTAGACAGGTTGACCCCATAACAAATTAAAATCGTGGGCTCAAGTCTATCGTTCAGAAAAAAGGGAAACACATGAAAACTACAGGGAACATCATATTAAAAAATGTCGAGACTGCAACAACAGTAATAAATTCTGAGATCATGTGATATGATTTGATTTTTCAGTTAGAGGTAAGATTTTTTTTTATCTTAAATAGTGTTATGTTTTTTTCATTAAATAAATTATATTATTTTGTTCATTGAATAAATTAGATTTCGTTACTAAAATAGACTAGCTACTTAATCAAGAGATTCTGTAGCTAGTCTATTCTAATTTGAAATTTGCAAAATTGTGGTTAAATATATATCTAAGTTTCTCTATTTTATCTTTGCTTTTCAGGATATCTAGGAGTTTGTGGTGACCAAGTGATCTAAAGCATTTTTGGGGCTTTTTAGCCATATCTATGATCCATTTTTGTATAAACAGGAATAAACCTTTTTTAGCTTTAGAAGATTTAGTGTGATCTGGGTGGTTATATTCCCCATTTCTTTTTCTAAGAAATAGATGATTGTATCTTATCACAGAAGATAAGACAATCACTTTTCTGAAGGATTTAAAAACTCATTATTTTTTGTATTCAAACATCTTGGCTTGGGGATGAAGGTAGACAACTTATACACGAATTTGGACAGAACATATGTTTACATTTCTGCTTTAGTTATCTGTGAATGTTGTTTTCATCTATGGTTTGTTTATCTTGATAATTCAATAACTGTTGATATCTTTTGTCTTCAGAAATTATTATGTCTTCAAGATAACTTATTTTAATATAGTCCACATTTTAATGCTTCGGTTATTAAAAAAAAAAGTGATCGCTCGTTCAATTCAAATGATAAGATTTATCTTTAATTTTGTTGAGTGATTAAAAGATGGTTGTTACAGTTAGATTTATCTCATGTGTAATTGCTTGCAATCACAAATATCACAGTTATTATTTGTGTCATATTGTTCTGTCATTAAAATCCAACAATCAATATACTGTTTCGCATTTATTCCAAACAACGTAAAGGTTCACTGCAGGTTTATCTCTTGGACATGCTGGATGGACATTTCATGATCATACAAATGTCATATGCATGTTGATTAACTCATTAATAGGTTAGTTTATTTCTTTTATCGTTTGTTTGTTTTCAAAACCCTTATATGTGGTCTGGTTTTCACCATCTACATATTCTTGTTTCATAGTATATTTTGATATTTAATCTTATAGATCAATAAAGATAAAAACAGAAAATAGTTTATTTTTCTTTCTTTATCTACTTTCGTCAAAAGTGTCATCTTTTCAAAGATTTTCATGAGTACAGATTAAAACTCCCAATTTGTATATCTTGTACATAAACTAGATAAATAGATCTGTATTGTAAACATTATTTCAAAATAGTTATATAGATATGTATGTACATATATACACCAAGTAGTTAATTGTTAGTTTACTCTTTTTCTTTATTTTATTTCTTTTAGGATTGTTAGATTGGCCAACGGATCCATTAAACCCATCAGAGCAAGTCATACCAAATGGCTTGGGTTATTTAGACAACCCCGAACCAGACTCGTTCTTCCAATTGACAGATGGTCATTTTCGCCTGTCAATAGATGGCACTAGAAGGAGGGCCTAAATACTATTGAGGGCACGTTGAGGTCACAAGACTCTTTCCCCACACACCCGCTCACCTATAGTAACAAGAAGTCATTTTGACGACAACATTGCCTCTCAAAAAACAACCACATTGAACGAAAATCCACAGATTACAATTGAACCAGTAACACCAAACCCCCCAGGGTCCAACGTATAAGAAATTGTTCGTCAATCACTTCTAAGGACACATGGTGCTTTGGACCATATCAGACAACCAGGTCAGCCACTGAATCAACTGCTAGAGTTTTCTGACATTAGAGAGCAACTTGAAGGCACTGGTCTTACCCTAAATCCTACATATCCATATCACATACCCGCTCTTGTAGCCAGAGGATCTGGTATCCCACCATCACCACCAACTTCATCTCCCTCCTCTAGGGGAGAAGAATCATTGAACGAAGGCAATTCTTCATCTCAGCCTTCGACAACACCCACGCCTATGGAAAATCCGAACAATCTCGCCAGACCTTGGCTCAATCAAGATGTAGTGGCCATACCTGGACCCCAAGAAATGGATCCCTAAATTTGACCCAGATTCTAAGAGAATCTTTGAGGATCACATTAAAAAATTCATGCTAGTCTTTAGACTCCAAAGCATAGAACACAAAGATGTAGTATGTAGACTTTTTCCATACACATTTGAAGGCCATGCCTCTACTTGGTATTTTTATCAGCAACCCCACAACATTGTATCTTGGGATAGATTCGAATATTGTTTCCTTGAGAATTTTGAAAAGGACAAATCTCCCAAAGTCTTAGTCATGGAACTCTCCAGTTTAAAGATGAACCCCAAGAAAAAAATAAAATATTTTAATCAAAGGTTTCTAACATTAAAAAATCAAATCCCTACTAATTCAATGCCTACTGAAAATCTTTTTGTTGCACACTACACCAAAGCCCTACACCAGAACATAGTAATCTGGGTAAAAAGGTCTAACAAAGAAACATTATTGGAAGCCTTCGAGGAAGCAAGCCAAATTGAGAAAGATATTCTAAGCCTAAAGGACAATATCTGTAATGAGGCAGAGATTACCCCGTCTTCCAAGAAGAAAATAGAAATTCTTCCTAGACCTCCCCAAACAAAAACTCAATCAGATGGTTCAGATCTCGAAAGTTTACATAAGGTCATTCAGAAATTGTCAAATCAAGTTATAGATTTAAGGAGATCATTTGAATAAGCTTCTTCAAGAAAAGGGCCTTACAAACCCCCTTTTAGAAAGTCTTTTCCCACAAACCGACCCAACTTGAATCCTGAACGCCTAAATCTAGAAGGCCTACAGTATGTTATCCAGACAATTCTGGAAGCACATGATAACTTAGTTCTGCCCGAGATTTATGAAGACATGGTTGAACAAGAAATAGTGGAAGAGGAAGAATCCTCTCCCAACATCTTTGGGCATTTTTCAGATAGTATCTTTCAAGACAATTTTGAAATGGTGCATCCTTACAATACCAGAAACAAAACAACGAATAAATCATCTTCTGAAATTGGAACTAATGCGCCTCAAAAATAGTCTAAATAAACTGAAACTAAACAAAATTCAACAACTCCAAGTTTACAATACAATTTGATTAAAGACCTCAAAAAACTTAGAGCTAATATTTTTGTTTATGAATTACTGAAATTTCTTTTTCTTCTGCAAAAGATGCTTCAAAATATTGCAGAAAACAACAAAAATTGCAATCTCAACAATAACAAATTCGCAGAAAACAACCCTAAAACACCTTAGAAGGTCTTTGTTAAAACGACACTAGAATCCTCTGATAAAAGAGACCTTGCTGTAAAAAGCGTAACAAATGCAGATAAAATAGTTTCAGGGGATGCGACTAAAAACTAGGAAAGTTCTATTGTTAATACTCATAGAAACGTCCCACCCTTTTTGTTGACTTTTGAAATTTTCAATAGGAATGTACATAATTGTTTGGTAGATTCTGGTGCATCGTCAAATGTAATGCCTTGGTTTGTCTGCCAAAAGATCAATGTTGAAGTTCAGCCTTCCAGTCTAAAAATTATTCAGCTTGATCGGACCACTGTTAATGTAATAGGTGAATTAAAAAATGTTCTTATCAGATTATCATCTAATCCTAAAGTCCACCAAATTATTGATATTATTTTCATTGATATCCATGAAGTATATGGATTATTTTTAAGTAGAGATTGGTCTGAACAGTTGCATGGTTACTTCGCAATAGATTGGTCTCATTTGTGGCTGCCAGAGAATGGAAAGCCTAACAGAATCAAGATCAATCATGAGTGTTACCTCAAGATTACGGTAACTGATTTAAATGATGCCAATGAACCATTTACTACTTCTGCCAATTCACCTGAAATGCAAGGGATGAACACCTTTTTCGGTAACTTCATGGCTGAAACTTCTACCATTACTGACCCGGAAGAGTAGTCAGAACTCATGACATGAACACAGTGAATATTTCTACCTAAGGTGTCACATACCTCTTATGAGAATCATATCTCGTCTCTTTACTTCGATGGATCCAAATCTAAAGAAGGAGTCAGTGCAGGATGTGTTCTCATTGATCCAGTAGGTAACAAAACTTTGATTGCTTGCCGATTAGAATTTAAATGCACAAACAATACAACTCAATGTGAGGTACTCCTGCAAGGTCTCAGGAAGGCACTATATTTGAGAGTTCAGAATTTAATGGTTTTTGGCGAGTCAGAAATTGTGGTCAGACAGGTAAGAAATTCCATTTATTGCCTATCTCCACACCTGAAAAGTTATCAAGCTGAGGTATGGAATCTAATGCACAAATTTTATGCATTCAACATTAATTCTATTCCAAGATTGAATAATTTTGAGGCTGAGTTGTTCGCTAATGTCGCTTCTAAATTTTTTTCAGGAGAAGGCCTTTCTCCAAACGTGTTTTTCGTCGAGTTATTGTTCAGACGATCCATCCCAGAAAACATCACTAATTGGAGAGTTTTCGATGACGATCAATATATCATCAGTTTCTTGCACATGGAAGATACTTTCCAAGGTGCAGTTATCGATGAAGGCACCCATAACAAAAACCTCCACAATTTTATGGTAATATCAGACCCAATATCTCTGGAATCAACATCGTATCTAGTAAATTCTATCCCAAAATCTCTAGTAAGATTAGAAATTTTTTATGATTTGCATGATAAATTCCAAAAATCAGTAAATTGTAAAACGAATAGTTCTTCCTTGAGCCATGAAAAAGTGAATCTAGGAACTAAAGATAATCTACGATGCATCAATTTGGGAACAAGATGTTTTGAGAAAGAGAATTCAGCCTTTATTAAGTTGTTTAATGAATTTAAGGACGTCTCTGCTTGGACATATGATGATCTAAAAACCTTCGATCCTAACATCATACAACACATTATTCCCATGAAACCCCAGACTCAACCTTTTCAACAGAAGTTGAGAAAGATGCACCCAAAAATTGAACCAACGGTCAAGAAGGAACTAAACAAACTATTGAATGCTAAGATAATCTTCCCAGTGAGACATTACACAATGGGTCTCTAACCTTGTCCTTGTAAGGAAGAAAAGTGGCAAAATCAGACTATGTGTCGATTTCTAAAATTTAAACTGAGCATCTGATAAGGACAACTACCCTATTCCTCCGATGAAACAGATTCTCCAATAGGTATCCGGTTCTGAAAGATTATCAATGCTAGATGGTTTTTCAAGGTATAACCAAGTCCTCATGTCTCCTCCAGACCAGCTGAAAACCACTTTCTGTACTCCATGTGGTACCTACACTTATAGAAAGATGCCCTTTAGGCTTATAAATGTTGGTGCCAGTTTCCAGAGAGCGATGGATATCACTTTTTGTGGTTTAATCAATCAATCTATAGTAGTCTATCTAGATGATGTCACTGTCTTCTCAAAGAATAAAGGAGATCATTTAGCTCATCTAAGATCTGTTCTACAACAATGTTGTAAGTACGACATCTCTCTAAATCCAAAAAAATCTGTCTTTGCAGTGGAACAAGGCAAGTTGCTCGGATTCATTGTATCCAATGAAGGGATGATCATTGACCTTGAGAGGGCTCAATTCATTTCAAAACTTCCTCCCCCCTCTTGCAAAAATTCTATGCAATCCTTTTTAGGTCAGATAAATTTTGTTAGAAGGTTCGTCCTGAGATTTTCGGATATGGTTAGTCCATTACAAAACTTAATAAAAAAGGATGTGCAATACCATTGGGGATCTCTAGAAAGTCAAGATTTTGACTCATTAAAAAATTCCATAGTCGAGGCTCCATCCCTAATGAGCCCTGACTTTTCGCGAGATTTCACTCTTTACACGTTTTCTTCCGATCGATATTATGCCATTGTGCTAACCCAAAAGAATGTTGAAAACAATGAAGTTTCTATTGCCATTATGAGATCAATCTTTAAGGGAGCGGAGCTTAATTATCCAACTGTAGATCAGTAGACTTACACTGTTTTTAACGAAGTAAAACATTTTCGATCTTATCTACTAAAATCTAGAACAAAATTCATTGTTCCTTACCCCGTTGTCAGAAATTTGTTAGTACAGAAAGAACTGGGTGAGAAAAGGGAAAACTGGGTCACATCCTTACAAGAATATGACCTCGAGATCACTCTAGCACAAATTGTTAGAGGCCAAGTTTTATGTAAATTAGTTGTTGATTCATCTATAAAATAGCAGAATCAAACTGATATGTTAATTGAATATCAACACAATCAAAATTATATCTACTGTGTACAAAATCCTACAAGTCCTTGGTATGATGACATCAAGTTTTATCTAATACACGGATCATATCCACGTCACCTTGATCCAAAAAAGAGGAGACCATTGAGATTAAAATATGCACCTTTCCAGCTGGTGAATGGTATATTGTTTCCCCAAAATTTTGATGGAATACTTATGCGTTGTATGGAAAGAGATGAAGCAGATAAAGTCTTATCAGAATTACATGTAGGGTAAGCTAGTGGGCATTTCGGTTGAGACACCACTGCCCACAAAGTATTAAGGACAGGGTATTACTAACCCACTCTTTTCAAAGATGCCCATACGTTATGCCGCAAATGCGTAATATGTCAAAAGGCTTATGGACGAGTACAGAAGGAACCATTTTTGTTGCAACCTGTCTCGGTGGATTTCCCTTTTCAGCAATGGGGTCTTGACATTATAGGCCCAATTAACCCTACCTCCCTGCAACAACATAAATACATCATTACAACGATAGACTATTTCACCAGATAGTCTAAGGCTACACCATTAAAAGTGGTAAACACCTATAAGTTAATATCCTTCCTCAATTCAAACATTATCACTCGTTTCGGTATTCCTGAATGTCTAGTGTTTGATAATGCTTCCTATTTTTCGTCTCTCGACATGAGTGCTTTTGCTTTATAAAAAGGGATAAAACTAAAGTATTCTGCCAGCTATTACCCCCAAGGAAATGGTTTGGCAAAATCGACAAATAAAAACCTGATCAATATTATCAAGAGGATGGTTTCCGAAAGCCACAAAAACCCGCATAATGCACTATTTAATGCAATCTAGGTTGATAGGGTAACTCTGAAAATTGTTGTTGGTAATTCCTCCTTTTTCCTTGTTTATGGTAGGGAAGCAATTCTTCCACCACACATTTTCCTTCCATCTGTGTAGTTATCACAGAAGGTTCAGGAAGAATACTGTCCTCCTCTTAAAAGTCAGATTAATGCTTTGCTAAAGTTAGAAGAGGTAAGGACTCAAGCAAAACAAAAACTGGATCAACATCAACTTATTGTCAAAAGCTGGTTCAATTCCAATTCTGCCTCTAACAAGAATTTTGAGGTAGGTGATCTTGTACTTAAGTGGGACAAACCTCATGAGGGGAAAGGTGAACATACTAAGTTCCAAAACCTGTGGTCGGGACCATTCCTAATTGCTGAAAAACTAGGTTCCAGTTCTTTCCACCTGCATAATTTAGAGGGACAGCCAGACACCTTCCCGATGAATGGCCAAGCTATCAAAAGGTAATTCACCTGACAACTCTCCAATACACCTTTTGTACATACTTTTCTATTTTGGTTTCTTTTCTTTCAGTTTTCTTTTTTGGTTTGTTTTTATTTTTATTTTTGTTTATTGGCCTTTTTGAGTCAAACATGCATGTATTACAGTCTAGTTCAGAAGTAGAGAACATAATGCTTCATCTCGAAATAATTTTCAAGGGCTTTCAGAGCATCAACTACTCTGTTTTTCTGAAAACGTAGACTAGTTAAAGATGGTATTTGTTTGAGAGTCGATTTCTCGGTTTCAATTTGCATTTGAGAGTAATCACGACTATCTTTAAAAAGATCTTTATGTTGTCCCTTCTCTTAAGAAAATAAACTCAACGATGACTCCCTATCCTCAAAAATTAGTTTTATTAATAAACTATTTTCAGATCTTGATGAAGGTTAGCAAGAAAAAATTAAAGGCCTGAAAAATATTAAGTCGTGTAAAAACTGGAATTTTCAGCATCACCCCACTTTGTTGAATGTCTTTAAAACTACGTCAGTTTGTGAATAATTTCTCAAAGAGTTGTGAGAAATTTTTGTAAACCCACTGGGACACTGAACAGGTCTTCTGGTAGTGGGTAAATTCATGCATGATGCCATGACAACTTCGTCGGGGTACTGAACAGGCCCACTAGCAGCGAAGCAATGTCAGGTAAAAGAAAATTCCTAGGTATAAATCTTGATTTTGGTCATAAGCATCCTTCATTCTGAATTGAAATTTCTTGTACAAGATACAGACATTAGAGTGGGTTAATTGACATCCATTTCGAGGCTATGGATGCCTCCTGGAAGCAGTGGCCCTGTCAACAGTATTGGAGCCATTAAATTAAACATTGTGGCTTTCATTTGTGAAGTTTGTCACCAGATGTCATTCTTTTTAATGAAAGGTATCTTAAGGTGGACCAAGACATGATTATCAAAGATGCTCAAATAACCTTTCATTTTTTATTTGATTTGAAATCATTCAAATTCTTCTAACCTGTACTCGTCAGTAATACAGAGATAACTGCTTCTCCCAGCATGTTTCCATTGTTGGCAACCCAACATATTTTTAACTTTTTATATCAAATAATAGTCTATGTAGTTGTTGAATTGGGGTCATACATTTTGATGTTCTTCATGAGCGATTTTTTATATGACAATTCTAAGTTTTCAATTTTTCGTAGTGTTTTTGTTTTCATGCTTCGTTCATGACTGAAAGAATGAAAATGAACCATTAAAACTTATGACTATATTTCCACTCTATTTGAAAAGTTTATGAAAGGAAAAATGTATCCATATCTTTTTGAAGCCTTATTCCTTGCTATAAAGTTTATTTTCTTTGTTTTGACTCCTCGAATGTCAAGCATGCCTATGGATTTTTATTTGGATCAACAAAGGACCATTTAATTTAAAGCTTTGATATATTTTTGTGTGGATCTTGGTCAAGCATTCCCTTGTCACTAGACTTTGGTTTATAAGTTTCCCTCTCCCAAACTTTAAGACCTAATACACTCTGTTGTGCAATCATTTTTATTTTGATGCACCAAGTCGTGGCCTGTACTATGTGAGAGGTGGCAATACGATCACAATGAGACCATCATTTCAAGGCTTGGTCTTGGGTTTTGCAACACCCATCCCACTCATTTCAAAAAATTCCTATTTTTTCGTTGAGGATTTTCTGCTCATATGCTATAGATTGTTGATGAGGCTCGGGCCTGGAGTATAGCTCTGGTCTACTCTTACAAACCATCCATGTGTACTCTATTTGGGTGATTGCCTATCGATTTCCCATGGCTTCGGTTGTTAGGATTGAACCCAACGATACTCAGACCTTGCTCCTGTGCAATGACACAAGGGGGGATCTCGAGGGTCACAGTTGGCTTATTTTCCTTGAGAAATTCCAGGGCTTTAACCTACAAACTGCTTAGGAATTCTGCCTCTCATTCGACAGATGTTAAGCCAAGGTCGGGGACATTCAACTCGAAGTCACAGAGGAATTTTTAAGCCAAGCAACATGTCTCTCTATGAACGGGTAGTAGTGGTTCAAGAATGTTAAGGTGGAAGAGGTTCCATGGAGTCTTTTGTTTACATCTCGAAAGATCAATGGTTGTGACAAAGGTATGCCAGTCTCCCTACTAAAATTCCGATGGCATGGTTTGCTTGCAGTGTTGAAACAATTTGTGACATGTGAAGGCCATTTTGGTTTTGTGTTTCTTTATCACCTGCGTCTGCACATGAATTTCATAGGGTCTCCATTAAACATGCCTTATTACCTATGGAGAAGATTGTATAAAATGGCTAAGAGGTATAAGAAGAAACGTTTATATTCAAGCATTTTCCACCATGTTTTGATAAAAATTACGCTTTCACATCAATTGAAGCTATAGAACGATGACTGGGATTCATTTTTAACCCGAAATGTTTTCGCTAACCCCAACGCTAAAGAGGTTGACAAACCTGTGATTGAAGAAACCATAGTTTATCCCAGAATGTTCCCTTCATCTTCACAGGTCTATGTTACAACCACCCATAGTAATCCTTTACCTGACCCAAGAATTGTCGAGTTGACCCATGAACAAGATGCATAGCCTAACGCCTCTGCCAAAAATACAAACATACATGTAGGCAAGTCATCTAAAGATGATACTGATTTGGATTTTAAAAATAAGAGAGACAGAAGGTTGATCTTGAGGAAGCTGCGAAACAAATCAAACCCTCATGTGAGATCGATCAAGATGATCGAGATCCATGAGAGCTCAGATTCTGAGATTGATAGATTTCTTGCTGAAGAAGACTCTCTTCCCTTCCAAACTGACATTGATTAGTCTTACAATTTTGTGGATAATATACTACCTTGTTTGAACCATAGTAAAGGGTTTATAGGTATAGTCCACATTGGCGACATTCTGGTACACAACAGTGGCAATTCTCAATCGACTATCACACAATCACAATGTGAAACTTGAATGTTCTGGATTGACAAGTATTACACCGATAAATCGATTTTAAAGTCACAGATCAAAGCCCTTACTGGATATGTCAACCCCTTAACAAATGAAAATAGTAGGCTCAAGTCTATCATTCAAAAACAAGGGAAACACATGAAAACTATAGGGAATGTCATATTAAAAAATGTCGAGCCTGCAACAACAGTAATAAATTCTTAGATCATGTGATATGATTTGATCTTACAGTTAGAGGTAAGATTTCCTTTTATCTTAAATAGTGTTATGTTTTGTTCATAAAATAAATTATATTATTTTGTTCATTGAATAAATTAGATTTCGTTACTAAAATAGAGTAGCTACAGAATCAGTAGATTCTATAGCTAGTCTATTCTAATTCGAAATTTGCAAAATTGTGGTTAAATATATATCTAAGTTTTTCTATTTTATCTTTGCTTTCTAGGATATCTAGGAGTTTGTGGTAAGCAAGTGATTTGAATCATTTTTGGGTCTTGTTAGCCATATCTATGATCCATTTTTGTATAAACAGTAATAAACCTTTTCTAGCTTTAGAATATTTAGTCTGATCTGGGTGGTTATATTCCCCCTCTATTTTTGTAAGCAATAGATGATTGTATCTTATCACAAAAGATAAGACAATCACTTTTCTAAAGGCTTTAGAAACTAATTATTTTTTGTAATCAAACATCTTGGCCTGGGGTTGAAGGTGGACAACTTATACATGAATTTGGACGAAACATATGTTTACATTTCTGCTTTAGCTATCTGTAAATGTTGTTTTCATATATGGTTTGTTTATCTTGATAATTCGATAATTGTTGATAGCTTTTTTCTTCACAAATTATTATGTCTTCAAGATAACTTATTTTAATATAATCCACATTTTGATGCTTCAGTTATTAAAAAAAATAGTGATCACTCATTCGATTCAAATGATAAGATTTATCTTTAATTTTGTTGAATGATTAAAAGCAGGTTGTTACAGTTGGATTTATCTCATGTGTAATTGCTTGCAATCACAAATATCATAGTTATTATTTGCGTCCTATCATTCTGTCATTAAAATCCAACAGTCAATATATTGTTTCGCATTTATTACCAACAACATAAAGGTTCACTACAGGTTTATCTCTTGGACAGGTTGGATGGACATTTCATGATCATAGAGATGTCAGATGCATGTTGATTAACTCATTAATAGGTTAGTTTATTTCTTTTATCATTTGTTTGTTTTCGAAACCATTATATGTGGTTTGTTTTTCACCATCTACATATTCCTGTTTCATAGTATATTTTGATATTTAATCTTATAGATAAATAAAGGTAAAAGCTAAAAATAGCTTATTTTTCTTTCTTTATCTACTTTCGTCAAAAGAGTCATCTCTTCATAGATTTTCGTGAGTTCAGATTAGAAATCCCAACCTGTATATCTTGTACATAAACTAGATAAACAGATCTGTATTGTAAACATTATTTCAAAATAGTTATATAGATGTATGTACGTATATACACCAAGTAGTTAATTGTTAGTTTACTCTTTTTCTTTATTTTATTTCTTTTGGGACTGTTAGATTGGCCAACAGAGCCATTAAACCCGTCAGAGAAAGTCATACCAAACGGCTTGGGTTATTTAGACAACCCTGGAGCAGACTCGTTCTTCCAATTGACAGACGATCATTTTTGCCTGTCAACAAGTATAGAATACATTGGTGAAATCTGGCACTGTTTGGTCCCTTTATTGCCACATTGTTATACATATTATATACAATTTTTCATAAATTCCAACAGGGTAGTATTGTTCCTTAATAGCATCCCTAAAAGAACCCCAAGTGGGAGCGATTGTAAATAATGTAGATCCCTTTGTTTCCTTTTTCTCATAGAAAGTCTCCCACCAATATTTGACATGGGGGACGACAATAAAGAGTGAAAATGTAATATTCTCTCTATTGAAAATGTTATGGACATAAAATACCTGTATAGAAGGTTTAACCATTTATATACAACATATTCATCTATTTGACCTCCAAATATAGGAATATAAAAAATTATTTATACCTTGAAGGGGGTAGCTCCTGCACTCAAGGAAGATGTGTTGCATGTTGGTAGTTGTCGAAGGATTTGTGAAAACTTATCCATGATCTCGTTCCTCTGTTGTGTGAAGGATTCCTCAAGCAATAGTTTAAAGGGATCTCCTTCGCCATCGTCTCTCTTTTCTTCCCCCATGGGCGGTCGTCGAGTTTGATGAGGCCAATATTGGAAAGCCTCAATTGGTTCAAGTCCCAACTTCTTATACATTGACCTCATTGAGTACATGCACATAGAAACAAATGAAGAGCATATCACTTTGATACCACTAATCCATATTTATGAGCAGAATAGAATGAAAAATATATATATAACATTAACAAAGATATAGAGAGAACAATAATCGAGATACAATAAAACTTAACTTCTATTCAATAAATAAATATTCTGAAATTGTAAAATGCAGAATGAAACAATCTTTCTCGAATGGTGGTATCCAATCTCTGAGAAGAGTTGTGGCGGTTACGCACATTTGTCTGATCCCATTACAATGAGACATATAGGAATTTTTTAGCATCAAGAAGTAATCATAAAACCTTAGACATCAAAAAACCTAACCCTAGGATATGAAGCACCAAAATTCACGTGGGCCCTAATGGGGTAAGTTGGTACATCAACTTCCTCGGGTCATAACTTTTGCATATGATCTTTGGTTTAGGTGCACGATAACCCATTGGAAAGGTCTATATGAGCACTATAAATTATTCCATCACACTCTGACTCCATATATAATGTGACTATGGAGGGATTAATAAATGTTGTTTGGGGTGTCAAAACAACTAAAAATGTTTAGAACTCGAAAATATAGAAAAAAACTACCAAGATGAAAACTGAATGTGAACTAGTTAGAAGAGGTGGGTGGCCATCGATATCCACTTGTATCATGGAAAATGTTTTGGGAATCATGTAAATGGGTGGTTACTCAATCACTTCTTTCAGTATTGAATACTACAAAATATTTTACTCTATACTCAAATAAATATTTTTCCATTCCTTTCCACAAATTTTTAATTTTACTTCATTTACCATTTATTACACAAGCAAGTCAATAGGGTTCTAACATGATAATATTTTGATCGTATTTTTTTCACCTATCAGATCAATTTTTAGGTATAAGGGAGGCCTATCATTCCAAAGTAGACTCAATAACCCATCAGAGGAAGGCACTTGGTCTAAATTTCTTAGTAGACCATAGGGCTATTTTGTCCCCATTGGAGTTGATGTTTGTACCATATTCGATCCTAACACCAATATAGAAGTTGGTAAAGGTTATAAGGCCATAAATGGACATCATAGAAACATAAAGTGAGCTTCCAAAGATCATGGACCAAAATAGCTAGCATACCGTGAGGTACCCTAATGCGACTAGCAGAAAAATCATGCCCTCAGGGGATAATGTATAGTTTAAGGTCCTTGGTTCTTATCTGAATCTAGAACATGGCAAATAATGATCCCAAAGGACTTAAAATATTCCAGTAAAATATTGTATCATTGGAGCAGAGCTTGGGAACCAAGCGTTAGTAGAGGTGCGAGGCTTGATCATCAAATGACTATAAGAGAGGAATATCTATGGTGGACGATAAATTTCACACCTTAAATATACACAAGATATAACAAGAGTAATGGGTGCAAAAATGGTTTCGGTATACACACGTCACAAATTGAATGGAATTTCCTGACAAGAGAACGGAAGGAAAAATCACCTTCATTAGTTTGTGATAGTGGTATTCTGGTTTTTCCCAACCACCTATCTACTCGTGATAAATTGCACACCTATTCGCTCACTTAGAGAAACTGAAAGTTGACTCAATAGTGCACTAGGGACACTTGAAAGGATCACATATAACATGTCATGTTAACATTTTTTTCATCAGAGGAAGTCTGATATTTCCATGTATATAAAGGGTCCCTTCGGGGACTCCTATCAACATATAGATCACATCGACATGTAGTATGGTCTAATGCCACATAACCACCAACATGGACCAATATGAAGCTACCATGTATCCATGGGACCATGATGAGGTCATCATTTTGTCACTCAAAATTTCACTCCCTCCCTAAACTTTCAAAGGAACCAAGCCACTGGAAAGCTGACATGTGTTCATAGAAGGCATGAGGAAGGATATTTAAACTAGGTGCAAGATACAACGATTATGCACCAAATTAAATGATTCATAAGATAAAACACATCATGATATTTGGCCCCACGTCTTGGTGTCCTTACCAATTATTACACTGTTACTTGAAGTTGATAAAGGAAAAATATCATTGCCTCCACACACACACATGCACAAGCCACGAATCTCATAATATCATGTCAAGTGTAGTGAATCACTTCATTCCATCAATTGTCTCAAATCAGCATGTGTCGAACCCTTATAAGAGAATTCCTAATGAACAAAAGAAACCAATCTGTAAGTAATTTAGCTTCTAAAGGTGAGTTACTCGGATGCCAAATGTCATAGAAGATGACCCACCTGCCTAGTATCACCTCTCATGAGAGAACTTCCAACAATACTAGCTACAAATGTATGAAGAGTTTTTTCTACAATTCACAAAGCAAATAATTCCCCTCTCTAATATTATTGATCCTAATTTGAGAGTAGTGGGACATTCAGTAGTCTACCCTAAAATGAAATTGCACCATTCATCCAACCCTCTGTCAAAGCTTGAGGTGGAATATTGAAAGAGTTGGTCAATGGTACTCTTCATTGAGGAATATTGGTGGCTCAGAGGAAACAAATAAATGTTCTTTCAGCTAGACAAGGACCTCAATTGTTCAAATGTTGAGCATGTCCAACGTAACAAACAAATATCCAATTGATTCAACTAGAATAATCCAAATAGACTCTCAATTGGACAAACAGAAAACACCCCACAACAAAATCAACAAGTTAACTCTGGTCGTAAAAATAACTTTTACTAGGTAAAATTAGTTGGAAAACCATAGGTGGTATCAAGAAACTAAAGATTTGTATCCACTTTCAAGAAGCAGTACTGGACTAAATGAATGGTTTTCTTACAAATGAAATTGTCTATAAATTAAAATAAGGCACACATTGTATTGATCGACACTTTGGGGAATTTAAGAGGATCTTACAACTAAATATGTTTCATCACAAGCCTCAAGCACAATTAGATATTAAAGGAAACATGATTCAAGAGATTCATACCCTATGTTATGTTTCAATCTATAATTCTTTCTCTTTTTGTGTATGTGTTCCTGTAAAATCCATCCCTCTCATCTAGATTCTTGTGTCAGATCCCATTAATAAAGGTCAAGAAAAAAGTAATACAACATATTCAATGTTACTATGTGATGTATAGCGAAGGCATATAAGTGATTTCCTCTTAAAAAATTACCACTTATTTTCAATTATTCATATGTTTAAATGATATGCAGAGGTTACCTCCATGTATTTGAATATTTGAAGTTGTATAATTGTTTGAAGCATCTTTTATTGATTTCTATGCATGTGTTAGAACTATTGAATTCTTAATTTCTTAGCACATTATTTTTTTTTCATAAGTTAGCATATTCATTCTCTATAATGCCTTATATGTTTTTCTTGTAATTTACCACCACTCCACTCGCCTCTAAATGTAAATTTCTTGAAACAATAATGGACATATGCCTCTTGGAGATAAGAGTTGTTAATATCTGAGCTGAGACTGTTTGAGGGCCCAGAGTTTTGAGAGAGAGAGAGAACTACCAAATCTTGCACATTTTTTTCTTATTTCAAACATGGCTTTAAGATTCATCTCGAGTCTTAGCCCTTAGGGTGGCTTGCCATTTTTCCATTGACAACATGGAACATTTTGATGGATAACATGTTTAATTATTTTTTGGAGACATGTGGGTTAAAAATAATAATACTCCTTTATTTCTCTTTATCACAAATTTTGAATCACCAAAAAATAGATCTTCTAGTAAAACTTATGTCAATTGTAACTTACATATCTTTCAAACCCTAGTTTGGAGAATGTATGGATGGTTGTCCTTTGTACCGATATATATTTGAACTTTAAATCCTTCTGAGTTTGAAATGTTGTCTTGTAGTACTATGATATGACTTCTTAAACTTGTAAAAAATTCAGAGCCATAACCTTCACTGATAAAAGGTTATAGCAAAAACACCAAAAGGTCTTGTTTAAGACTAATTTCAAGATTAGTAAATAACACCAACTTCCACAAGATATATCTCACAAAGTATAATGATTCAAAATATGAAATGTTTCCCACATGTAATTCACAATGTCTCCTCTGGTTTATGAAAATTCCAGAGTCTGAAACTTTTCCGAAATTCACTTATAGTGAAAATAAAAAGATGACTCATTTGCGACTAATTTCAGGACTAGCCACAAACCGTAACTTCCACAAATGATATTTCCTAAACTACAACAAAACATAACCTAAAACTTTAACCATATGTAACTCACTATGTCTTAGTATCCTCAAACTTTCGTAGCCTAAAACATCCCAAAAACAAAATTATAGAGAAAACACCAAGATGACTCGCTTGTGGCAGTAAAACCTATAATCGATGTTCTAATAGTTCCCATTTGATGGGTTTATTTTGTTTAGTTTTTCTTAAACTAAAATTTCTTGCTACTACATTATGTTTATACTCCCTTTACAATCTATTATATTTTACTCATTTCAATAATAGATAATTTTGACCTTTAATAAAGGCTAATATATAGATCATTATTTGTTCATAATTTATAAGTTGTTAATACTCCCTGTACAATCTATTATATTTTACTCATTTCAATAATAGATAATTTTGACCTTTAATAAAGGTTAATAAAGGTTAATATATAGATCATTATTTGTTCATAATTTATAAGTTGTTAGAAATCCATAAAATTGTTTCCACTTGCTAAATATAACATCTCTCAAACTTATTGTTAGTTAAGGTTTATATCATTTTGTTTGTAATGATAAAAAATCTTTACTAAATTACCAAATTATATGATGATGATAATATTATATTACTTTGTCTCAAAAATATTATTTTATTTAAAAAATAATTTAATAATTAAAATTAATAATAATATTAACGTTACTAAATAACCAAATTATATATTTTGTTTAAATATATTATTTTATTTAAAAATTTTAATTAACAATTAAAATTAACTTTAATATAAACGTTATTTTAATAATCAAAATAATTATATATTATGTTACAACACAAATAAAATATGAATAAATTATGTTACAATACAAATAAAATACAAATGTAAATGGTTAAAAATAAATATTCTATATGTGAAAACATAACTTCATGATGGTAGTTTGGCTTATATTCACTAGTTTGCTGATTAAATGAATATTGATTTTAATTATTGAAAGTGAATATTTGAAAATTTTATAGAATAAAAATATATTATTTATATTTATAAGATTATACTAATAAAGTTTATGGAGGTATACATATTCTACCCATTTAGATTTGAACTTGTGACCTCATAAGTATATATAAAAGTTTGATTTTTATAATTTTAATGTTATATTATATCCATTAAAATTTGAACTTGTGACCTCATAAATATATATAAAAGTTTTATTTTTATAATTTTAATGTTATAAGATGTTTTAAAACATTGATAATATAACGATAATTTTTTTGATAAATTTAATAATTTATTTATTTATTTTTATGTTGAATTAAATGTTTTTATCTCACTTGTATATATGAAACAATACAACATTACATATCTTTTATCTTTTATTTATTTTTATTCTTATTATTTTTAAGAATATATATATTGTTTCTTTGCTTATATTTTTACATATTTCTTTTTCAATTATTAGGTAGTGATAACTACCTTAAATTAATAAATTAAATATATTTTTTATTTCTTCTTATTTAAGATATAGGTATGCTTAGTTTTCTTTGTTTATATTTTTACCTATCTCTTTTTCAACTACTTGGTAGTTATAACTTAAATTAATAAATTATATATATTTTTTATTTCTTCTTATTTAAGATATAGGTATGCTTAGTTTTCTTTGTTTATATTTTTACATATTTTTTTTTCAACTACTTGGTAGTGATAACTATCTTAGATTAATAAATTATAAATTTTTATTCATTGAAATTTTATTTTCAAGAGATTGCTTTTCTCTAAATAACAAGTAGTTTAGTTTTAATTAAAAAAAGAATTACTACTATCTGCTCATAAGATATTACAAGGAGGTGGTCAACTCTAATCTATAATATCAAAAATATTTTTCAAATCACAATATTGGAGACATTAGCTTATACTTTTAAATTACTAAATAATATCTTTAATTTAATGAAAGGATTATTCTTTTAAGTAATATATGTTTGATATAAATCAACTTTTAAGAATTATTTTTAAAAGTAAATATTTTCATTGTTTTGTAAATCACAATATTGGACATGATAGTCTAAGTACTAGGATGAAATACATATCAAGTTGAAAGTAAACATTTTCATTAATTTGTAAATCACAATATTGAACAAGTTCTAGGTTATACTATCTTTAGTTCAATTAAAGCACTACTACATATGACCAAATTTGACAAGAGTTTTTGTTCATATTGCCACACATAGCCATCACACTTTCCACAAAGGCAAACAATATTTTTCATGGAACTTTTTTCGTCGCTATATCCATGCACTAGGTATTCGTGGAAACAATGATGAAATTAGGCCACCATGTGTCATAATACTAAATATTTTATGTTAATTTTTTTTGTTCACATCGTCGTAATTACGAAAAACTATCGTCAGTAAACCGACTAACATACGTCGGAAAGATGGAATCCCAAATAAATATTTAACTTCTTTCCATGAATGTTCATCGCTATAGGGACGAAAGTTTGTGGAAAGAAGAAGAGATGTATACCTTGTTGCGATGAACATGCATCACTATATCGATGAAGGAGCATGGAAATAGAGACGAAGAAGCATGGTAGAGTAAAAAACCCACCAATGGCTTGCGACGTAGATGCCATACTTGCAACGACTCCTATAGGTTTAAAAAAAAAATGATAGTTTTCCCCTACTTTCTAAGAATCCTCCCATCACATCCTTTTGTGTTGATAAGGAAACCTTGATTATGATTTTGAAACATGGTCCTATATGGGCCAATAAGGGAGAAGACTATAATCTAAATCACTCACTAGTCTCTAGATTTTATGGCTTATGTACATCACCGAACAATCTTCGTAAGTGGATATATACTTCTTGGGCTTCTTTTTTGATGCCGTTGATTAAGATCCATATATTCTAAAGGGTTTTCCTTTCTAGGATTTATCATTGAATTGAATTTTGCACATGTTATAGACGATGGCTCTAATTGGTTCATGTATAATGTAGGGATCTTTATAATGCTATGCTTTCTTGAATTCAACTTACATTTGGGGTAATTTTCAAAGGTCGTAATTTGGATAAGATTTTTGAGTGTCATTCTGGAATACAAGGGCATTAAATCTATTGTGACCATCAATAAGACTTTGGGTACATTATTTAAAATTTGGGAGGGTGATATCCTCAACTTATGCCCAAATCTACATTTACGTAGAGTTGTGCAAAGTTATTCATGGCCAAATTGTATTGGAGTACAAGAATTGTAGTTGGACACATTGACTAGACTATGAACATATTGGTTTTTGTTGTAGAGGATTTTTTTAGCATGGGCATGTAGCAACTTCCTCTCTGAAGGAAAAGGATTTTCAATCTAATAGGAAGAATAATAACAAATCTTATTGTTGGAAAGACTCTAAAAAGGAAAAATCAAAAAATTTATTTTGGGTGCCATTAAAAAAATATATTATAGCCAAGCATGTGTTATTGTAAAGGACTTTAACGAATCCACAAGGGGGTGGTGGTGTAGACATGGATACAATAACTTATGAATCAAACCCTTTGTTGATATTCTCCTTACCCAACAACTCCCTCGAGGGGATGAAGAGCAGGCATGCATTAGATAATTCAAATAAGAAAAAAGAATCAATCCATTCAATATCACCAGTTGATTAAAAGAAATTCACATTGTTAAACTCTCCATCAATGTCTAATTAGTGTGATGGTCAGATTGAAGTTCAAAGGGAAGATGAAGAAGGAAGTTGGTTACCCTCCATCATCAAAGGTGCTTAACTCATTTTCAACATGCCAAATTGGTATAAATGAATGTTAATAGGATATTGTATCCTTCTTTTATGATCCTCAACTAAATGAATTATACTCTTCATTGTCTCTATTGTAATATTGTAAAATATTGACACTGAAGAGTTATTAGTTAATATCTTAGTTAATTCTCTTACATGTCATTGGAGAAAAAAAGATTTGAATTTCTAACCATGCATAGATGCTTTGATATATAAGGATAACCACATTGGTGCATGACTACCGACAAGTGAAATTCATAGTTACTCTCTTAATCTCAAAGCATGAATATATGCTTTGAATTACAAGGTTCAAAGTAGTTAGTATAATGTTTCTACAATGTAGTGATGTCGCCTCTTCTTTATTTTTTATTATCAAGGAAAAGTTGTGTGCTGATAGGTTATTACAAAGATCCAACCATATGGACTAGGTGTGTAGCAAGCACATTTCTTTTGATTTAGGGGTATCAATAACTAGTTGAGATTATTTAGTCTAGACCCAGGTTCAAATCTAACAAAATTCCACTATAAATCCCAAGCTAGGTGAAACAACCCGCAAACTACACCTAACAAGAAACTTGGGCCTCAACCTAGAGTGAAGAAGACATCCCAAAATGGAGGTTCCTATCCTTTCTTCCAACACAAAATGGGCCATTATTCTATTAGGGAGGAAGGATCAACCTTCAACATAACCTATGAGTTGAATTTTGGATCCACTCAAGGGTACGAGGAGAGAGATCCACATAGGGAGAATGTCACATTAGGGCACAAGGTCGCATGACCATATGGAGTTGCACAAGGGGTAGAGAGCATGTAGGTAGTCTTGGGAGTCCTATGGTCATACAACCATATGGTATCTCATGGGAATGGTTTCTTGGACGCTTTAATTCTTAGAAGGGTGGATCAGATTCTTTTGTACTTAGAGGGAGATCACTAGTTTGGTCCATTGAAGAAGAGGATCATGTGTATGCAAGGACGACTTGTTCCCCACTAGAGTATTTTCCTTTGAATTTTGGATATTTAATTGTATCTAGTTGGAATTTTGTGTCCTAATTGACTAGAGAGTTTGAAGGGGTTGTATAACCAAAATTTAACTCACAAGAAGAATGGTCACCATTATCTTCAAGAAATT
>SNQJ01S0041231.1:57160-77376 GCA_010110895.2 Picea sitchensis | reverse complement strand
TATTCAAGTTGTTTTAATTGCAGAATGACTGTCATCTCATCAGTCAGTTCATAACTTGCTTAATAGTTGCTTATCATTGTTTATTAAACCCTACATTTTGTATCTGGTTTATAAACACTGTTTTCTCACCCACTTTAAAGCTATCATCTGATTATTGATCCTTGAGAGCACTGGTTCATTTGATTCTCATTTTAACTGTCTAAATACCATACTGTAATTGAGTTATCCCATTGATCCACACATACAAAATACAAAAACAAGTTTACCTTAAGTTACCAAGCATCTTTGATCCACAACCTCAAAGAGTTTCTTGGAGTGATAACAAATTGGCACCGTTGCCGGGGACAGATGATTCGTCAGGAATTTTCGAATGACTATGGTTGAGTTTTTTTAACTTAGCATGCATTAATTGACCATTGGGAAATTTTAACGAAAGAACGAGAAAAGAAAAGGAATTATACAACCATTAACATATTTGCAGATCTGAAATGCAATAAAAAACAACAAACCATAATGCACAGGTTGATAACGGAGTTCGGCACAACTTTGCCTACGTCTCCGGGCCTTTTCTCTGTGGGGGAGGCTTTTTATTTCTGTTCGAAAACTCAATGGTACATCTTTACAATTCCAAATGGCTTCTAGACTGATCTGGTCTTGTTCGCCCAGATCTATGGAACCATACACAAAAAACGACACCTGAATCGGATGTCCGAAGCTCTCAGAAACGGTCCGACAACATCTCCTCCTCAACGGCTTCCCTGCCTCAAACTGGCTTTGACTTGGCTTCTCCTCAGCATCTCTGCTCTGAATTGCTCTCAAAAGTTGTCCCCTTGGCCTCAAAATGGCCGTGGTTAAATAGTTGGGAAGTTGGTTGCTCATCCCCAACTTCCTCCCAAAAATTAGGCTCTAAAAATGCCCAATAACTCCCAAAATAGGCTTAATTACATTAAAATGAATAAAAAGTGGTTAAAATAACCCACTTTCCAACCATAATTTAGTTGTAAACGGGCTTAGCCCCTTAACCTGGGCGCGCGCACCTTTTGGGTGGTTATATGGGCCATGTGGCCACGCGCTAGCCCAAAGGGCTAAGCGCGGGCCACCCCAGTTAGCAAATGGTCATATGGCTAGGTCACAAGACCTCGGGCTACCATTTTATATAACCGTTCAAACTTTAAACCATATTTTAAACCGTGCTAACTCCCGTGGTAACCGCCGTATATAAACTTAGGTTATGGTTTAGTTATCCAAACCACCGCGGATTTTTAAAACACGCGCCGTTTACATTCGCGCCCAATTCACGGTCACACGGCATGTAGAAAACCGGGGGTCAAATATTAAAACCGCGCCCGTTCCGTATACACAAGCAATTCCCGTGGCACGTTGGTCGAAACCCCATTGCGAAGGCGCTAACTGTGGAGGAGGTCCGGGGTTCGAATCCCCCGGGCCCCAAAAATTTTTGACATAGCCCTCATTGGCTAAACCCGGGGTGCCACGTGGCAGCCCGTGATTGGGCCACGTGGCACCCTCACATCCAATCGATGCATGCCACGTGTCGACCGATGATTCATTCACGTCATCCAACTAGAAGATGCCACGTGTCCATCGCTGATTCGCCCACGTCACCTGCCACGTCAGTGCCACGTCGGAAGCCGTACTGTCCAGTCATCATGCCACGTCATCCGCCGTACGATGCTGACATCATCCGCCACGCATGCTGCTGACGTCACCCTGCCATGTGTCACCCTTCCAGTGGTGACACGTGTCACTTCGGGATTGGTCCAACTGCACATCAAAAAGTCCAAATCATCCTGACACGTGTCACTTCCTGAGGCTGCCACGTGTCCTGTACGGACCTACCACGTGTCATCGTACGAACCTGCCACGTGTCCTGTACAGACTGAAACGTGTCCTGTATGGACTGTACGGACAGGTACAGTCAGCATCCAAAAAATTTCCCTGTTTGGCTTGGCGGACAGAATGCGATATCTTCTCCATACAGACTCCGTTTGACAAAGTAAATATACCACCGGAATCAGGAAGACGAGACAGACGCAATGGTGTTGGTTTCGTTAGATTCCGAGCACTTTCATTTTGAGCATTTTTCATGCCCTGACAGGCTTCTGAATCCGATTTCGGATCAACAGAACACTGAAGTTGAAGATAACTTCCCTAGGAAACGAAATAGAGCTGATCCATTGATAATAGACAAGGATTAGACATCAGAAACGGTTGTAATCATCTATCTAGCGACTCCATGAAGGAAGATTCACTGGAGACTCTATTGTTCAGAAATATGATGGCGACTCCACTGGTATGAAATGAACAAGAGGTATGTTTTTTGCAAATTTTCAAGTATTTCTAGTTACCCTCATCCAGTTCCAAGTAAAGATGAATGGGAAAGAAGTACTCCCAGATTTCGAGGAGAAGAATGGGAAGTACCAGCGAAACACCTGCTGGATTTTCATGACTTTATTAATCGACTTGAAATTATACATGAAGATGTTCAAATTAATCTTTTCAGGCAATCATTAGAGGGATTTGCTCTTAATTGGTGCCAGTCTCTTCCAAATGCAAGTATTAGTTCTTTGGAAAATTTTCATGCTGCCTTCCATTTGTTTTGCAAAACAAAGTTTTCAGCTGATCTTCTTTATCCAGAATGTTGTCATGAATTTAGTGCGTTGAATGAAGATTCAGATAATTATGAAGACTTTGTTGCAACAGAAGATATTTCTCGTCATGATCAAGAGATCGATGATCCACATTATGATAACCATAGTGATGCTTTTGTCATTGTATCAAATGCATTTACTGACTTAGATACGTATCTCTTCAATTAAATTTTCATAAATCACTACCATAGATTGATATTTTTGCATGTCCTTTCGCTTTACGGGGAAGAAAAAATAAAGAATGTATTTTTTCAATTAACTTTTTATAAATCACTAACATAGATTGACATTTTTGCATAGTTGTTAATCCAAAATAATATTAGCTGTAATTTTTTAATACGATAATGGAGAAGGTATATCTATATGTATTAATTGAGTCAAAAGGCACTTTATGTGATGTCCCTTTCCCCTTGACCGTTTAGGAGGATTTAATAGCCTATTTAATTTCTGTAGGCTATAGTTGGAGCAAGGAAACTATTTAATTAATGTCAATTTGGGCGAAAAAGAAACATTAAAATTGACATTAATTAAATAATTCCCTTTCTCTGACTATAGTCTACGTGAATTAAATAGGCTATTAAGTCTTCCTAGGTGATCAAGGGGAAATGGACATCACATTCCTCCCCTCTCGATATTGTTTTTCCTCAAGCAACTGCAAATTGGGATGCTGGAAGATCTTATCACCTTCCCACACAACATCCTCCACTTGATGAGGTACTCTCGGATCACCCTATTTCTCAATCTCCTCTCCCTGACCTCCATAACCTCCTTAGGAACCACCACCAAATGCCCCTCCTCATCTAATGGGGATAACTATGTTGAAGAGGTGACTTACTGTCCTAATGCCTTCTTGAGGCATGAAACATGGAATACATTGTGGATCTTATTTCCTTCTGGAAATTCCAGCTCATAAGATACTTCCCCCACTCTTCAAACCACCTTGTAGGGACCATAAAAATGTGGTTTAAGTTTTTCAACACCACTTTTCTTTAGTGAAGACTGTCTGCATGGTTGTAATCTTAAAAATACTAAGTCCCCCACCTCAAAAGTGCGCTCGACCCTGTGCCTATCTGCATAAATCTTCTGTTGATTTTGTGCCATCTTTAAATTGTCCTTGAGAGTCTTGAGGATGTCTTGACTCTCCGGGATCCAATCCTTGGATTTGGGGGCCCTGCTATCCCCAAATGCCAAATCAACAAATGAAGGAGAATCGTAGCCATATAATGCTCATAATGGGTTCATACTAATGGACATGTGATAAGTGGTATTATAAAAATGTTCTCCAAAATGAAACCACTTAATCCATGCCTTTTGTTGCCTTGATACATAGTTATGTAAATACCTCTCGAGCCACTTGTTCATAATCTATGTCTGACCATCTGTTCGGGGGTGGTAACTAATGCTAGGAGTCAACTTTGTGCCAGCCAACCTGAACAAATCTTGCCAAAATGTATAGAGGAATCTGTTGTCTCTGTCACTAACAATGTACTTCAATAACCCATGGAGTCTGAATACCTCCCTGAAGAACAAATCTGCTACCTGTGTTGCCTTGTATTCTAAGGAAATGGCGAAGAAATGTGCGAACTTGGTCAACCGATCAACCACTACATATATGCAATCTCTACCATGAACCTTCGGTAGACCAGTGATGAATTCCATGGGCACACTTTCCCACTTCTGCTCTGGGATGGGTAATCGCTGTAACAACCCCACATGATGAGTTTGCTTTGACTTGTTTTGCTAACAAGTCATACACTCCCTCACATGTATCAATACATCATCTTTGAGGCCCTTCCAAGAGAACCTCTCCATGATCTTCCTGCAAGTTTTAAAGTACCCAGGATGGCTTATCAGAGGTGTATTATGCATAGCCCTCATAATCTTATTCTTTAGTGTGGACTCTGGGACTAAGTATATGCGGTACTTATATTAGATAATACCATCCACCACCTTGTACCTTTCATCATGTATGTTGTCATCCATCAACTCAAAAGAAAATTTATTCTTGGAGTACTCCACCAAGAGGTGGGATTTCTAGTCAACTGAAATTTATGCAAGTGAACATATCTTAGGTGGAGAGAGCATCAACAACTGCATTTTTCTTTCCTTTCACATACTCAATATCAAAGTCATATGCTTGCAATTTGTTGACCCACTTCTGTTGCCTCTCGTTTAAGTCCTTCTGCTCCAAGAAGTACCTCAAACTATTGTGGTTCGTCTTAACCACAAATTTTCCACCTACGAAGTATTGTCTAAATTTAGCCAAAGCATGCATGATGGCGAGCATTTCCTTGTCGTAGATGGAATAGAGCCTCTCTGAATCTGTGAGTTTCCTACTCTCGTATGCTATCATATGTATATGTTGCATCAAAATTGCTCCAATTCCTTCAACCGAAGCATCACACTCAAGCACAAAGGGCTGAGTGAAATTGGGGAGTGTCAAAACCGAGCAAGTGCTCATCACTTCCTTGAGTTTGTCGAATGTCTAATGGGATTCCTCTGTCCACTTGAATGCTTCTTTCTTTGTGAGATCTATGAGCAGTGCACTCAACTGTGAGAATTCCCTTACAAACTACCGATAGTAGTTGCATATTCCGAAGAATCCACACAACTCTGTAAGGTTCTTGGGTGGTGGCCAATCCAGTATGGCCTGGATATTCTCCCTGTGTACTTGTACCGGGTGCACTGATCACATGGCCCAAGTATAATATTTTCTTCATTCCAAACTCACATTTTGATTCCTTAGCATAAAACGATTGCTCCTCCATGATGCCCAAAATCTCATCCAGATGCTCCAATTGTTCCTCCCATGTCCTACTGTATATAACAAGATCATCAAAGAACACCAATAATAATTTATGTAGTTGCTTGTTGAAAATGTGATTCATGCAAGACTAGATTGTAGCTAGTGCATTGGCTAATCCAAATGGCATGACCAAGAACTCATAATTCCCATAACGACACCTAAAAGTAGTATTATGGACATCCTACTCCAGTACTATGATATGATGATATATGGATCGAAGATCAATCTTCGAAAAATACACTGCTCCATGCAACTCATCCAAAAACTCATCGATCTTGGGAATAGGGTACCTATTCTTGATCACCTTTTGATTCAAAGCCCTTTAGTCGATGCACATCCTCGTGGTTTTGTCCTTCTTCTTGACCAAGACAAATAAAGAAGCAAAAGGATTGGAACTGGGTCTGATATGCCCCATCTCTAGTAACTCGTTGATGGCCTTCTCTATTTCATCTTTAAATTTCTTTGAGTGCCTTTAAGGAGTGGTTATTATTGGTTTGGCTCCCTCCTCCAAATCTATAGTATGCTCAAAGCCTCTGTCAGGTGGTCTCCCTAGTGGTATCTCTCCAAAAATGTGGTCATGTTTTCTCAACAATGATTAAATGTCTACATGATGATGTTGTTGGTCCCATGTTGATTCTTGAGTTGTGATCAAACATTATGCTACACAAGTTATGTCTCTATGCCTGAAGATGGCCTCCATCCTTTTGGTTGACACAATCTTATGGCCACCATTTGACATTCCCCTCTGAACAATATTATTTCCATTTATTGTATTGAATCTCATCTCCACTGCTTAGTAATTCATCGCAAATTCCCCTAAATAATGAAGCCATTGAACACCCAAGACTTTATTGGTGTCTGCGAAATCAACCACATAAAAATTGTCGGTCAAGGTATAGTTTCCCAATGTCATAGCCAACCTCAAAATGTTTGTGTGCATTTCATATTAAATTCATCATCCACTACCACATTAAACCCCTCAAAGTCCTTTGTAGTAATGCATCTCCTGGCTACTGTAACATCCCCACTATAATCCCTATTTTAATTGTGCTTAATGTAGATATATTGTGTGGCTACGACCAAAGAGATGTAATATGCAAATTGTATTTATATGTTTCAATAATAAAATGTGATTCCAGCTGCTAAGGGGAAATGGACAAGAGATGGGGGTTTAACTAATCCAAAAGAGAGGGGAGAGTCTAAGAGAATTCCTAAGAGGGGGTCCAAGGGGGAATTACCCATGTATATTAATCCAACCCATTTTCCTAAATTTTCTATTGATACATGAACCTTCTAATTTCTGATTGAGTGTTCTCAAATCCAATCATTGAATACATGTAAGAGGGTGGGTGTGAGTAGTCACATCCAAAATTTATTGAACACATGGGGGTGAGTAAAATCAGCTTGGGGAAGTGTGTGAGTCAAACAAGCAAGCCAAAGAAAGGAAATTTGTATGGGTTGGGACAACAATTTTACACATTGAGTTTTGTTGCATGAGCAACAAGTAGAGAGAGAAGGAGAGCTTGGAGCTGGTGCAACCATGGAGGGATAATTCTAGAGCATGCTGGAGCATATTTGAAGCAAATTGGAGTTGAAGACTGAAGAGCCAGGTTTTCAAGCTTGATAAGTGAACTCCTGGACGAGTTGCACTGCAACAACAAGTGTTTGTTGTTGGTTGTTGGTAGTTTTTCCTAGTAGCAAGATCCCTTGAGTTCTCAGCTAAGATATTCATGATTACCTGTGCCAAAAAGACCTTGATAAATGAATAGGATGACAGAGGGACTGATATCAACAAAGGGGTACATTCCTTGGGTTGGGTAGGGCAAGAGGAAGAGAGTTGGTAGAAAATCAGGATAGTTGTAGGAGAATACCAGTGGGTTGTGAGTGGACTGTGAAAGACCACACTCTTTTGTGGATTACTATCCTTAGCTCGGGGGTGAATGACTGTTGATATTTGGAATAGTCAGTCTATGGCTGGGTGGAACGTCCGTCCCAAGTAGTTGGTTGCACAACCATTGTTAAAAGATAAGTGTTTATTTATTTTTTGTCTTATATTTATGAGTTAAATTGTTGTGCATGATCTCTACAAATGAGAATAGAATTTATATGTTGTTGTTATGAATTTTAATAGTTGCATTCATGTCTATTTTGGTATGATGTAAATGCATCAATTAAATGGTAGTGAGCAATATCTAAATCTGGTTTTAATTTGTAGTTGAAAGCTACAGGAATTTAATAAGCTGTTGAAATTTTGTTTTTTTTAGTATTTTGCACTGTAATGTCCCTCAAATGGGTTGGGGGACGTTACATTATGGTATTAGAGTCCTCATATTCAAACATCGGGCTTGTATGGGCCAAGACGACTGTGAATTGGTCAAATTCACTATTGTAGATTTGTCTGTGCGAATTTAGGGAAAATGGTGAAAAATTAGAAAGAAATCCTCAAATTTGTGAGTGATATTCGAGTTGAATGATTCAGGACTGTTTAAGAAAGGTTTAATGAAGTAAATCTGCAAGTTGTAGAGTGGAATTCAACTTGGAAAGGTCAAAATTAACGTTTTAATGGTTGTAGAGTTACATGCAGATTGACGAATCGACGGTTGAGATCGCGTTTGATCTCGAGATCGACGATCAAGATTGATTATGATAAATTAAAAAAATCGTAATGTTTTGAATGTTTTGAAAGGTTGATCAAATCAATGACCATGATTCCTTTTGGGGTTTTTTGAAATGGATCAGATCGTCGGTCTGTACCTATTTCGGTCATTGGGAGGATGGAATAGAACCAACGATTAATATCATTTTCATTAATAGATCGACGGCTTAGATTCATCAGAGAAATGTCAAAAATTTTCTAAGTGTTAAAGTTCACCAAGAGAAATCGCCTACGACCAATGGCCAGGTTGGCCGAAATGGTGAAGAATTGGTTCGACTATAAGACATCTCTGACTATCGATGGTCGACGGTTGAGCATTGGTCAAATCCAACGAAGTATTTTCAATTGCCAACAGAAATCGTCGATGGTCAATGGGCTGATGGTCGAGCAATTCAGTGAAGTGTTTCGAATCAAGCAAGAGAAGTCGTCGATGGTCGATGGGCCTATGGTTGGGTGTCGACCAAATTCGAACTTGTGTTCGGTTTGTCCAAGAGAATTGATCGACGGTTGATGGAGGGAAGAGGGCGATGACATGTCATGCCATGTCAGCATCCACATGTCATGCCATGTCATCCAAGTTGACACCTCAGGATCATGTGTCATGCCACATCATCCCAGAAGTGGTCAATGATCGATGGTTGGGTTGGTCGAATTGAGGAAGAAATTTTTGACCATAATCATGGATCGTCGATTGTCGATGAGACGATGGTCGGGCATCGATCGATATAGTGAGGAGTTTCATTCGCTAACGAAGATCGCTAACAACCGATGGTCGGGTTGACCAGTTTGGAGTTGTGTGCAAATCAATCGTCGGGGAGCTGGACTGATGGTTGATGGTCAGGTCGACAGTTTGGGAGAAATGATGTGCACGCCCAAAGGAGAATGTTGATCGTCAATGGAGCGCAGATCAACAATTCATATTTGACATGATTTGAGATCAACGACTCATATTTAAAATGATGTTACAATAGTAAAACAATCAATTTTATGCAATTTTTTGTGGTTTTTGAAGGTCATTAACTTGCGGCGCGATTTTGAATCCCTAAATGATGTTTTTAAGAAATCAAAACCAATGGCATTAGAGTGTACTAGAAGGATTTTGAGGCCCTAAACGACGTTTTTATGAAATCAAAACCCATGGGATTAGAGTGTACCAAAGTATATTATATTTCTATAGCTCATATAAAGGATTAGAGTGTACCAAAGTATATTATATTTCTATATATCATATAAAGAACTCAGAGAGATCTATCCAATGAGCTAAATGGTTCACAAAACGAAGCTCATATGATAAAGTTACAACCAAAACAGTAAGGGTAAAATTTTGGCACAAATTTACTTCCAGAGGGCATAACTCCCTGCTCAGAAGTTTGTTTGAGGCACAGGAGAAACCGATGGAAATATTATGACCCATAGAATCCAATAGTGGAGTCATATTTGGGTTATGGGTACCTAAAAATATGTGTAGGAAGAGAAATGAGTCACCTGTAGCATGCAGGGATAAATTGGGGAAAATAGCCTAAACTTCTCTGGACCATAACTTTTAGCTTGGAGCTCAGATTTGAGAAAACAAATAGTTGTTGAAAAGTTCTTGAGGAGTATAAAACATATGTCAACCCAAATTTTTTATTGGAACAATTAAATCTCTCATAAGTTAATAAAGAGATTTTTGTAGCAGTAAAATAGTGGAATTGACAGCATGTAAACATTGTAACTTTTCACTTAGATCTCAAATTGATGCATGAGTACAGTCGTTGGAAATTTGTTTTAGAGGGGAATGCATATAAGAAATTAGATTTTGAATTGATGCAATCTGTCCTTCATAAATTGATGAAAAAATGACTTGTATTCTAATTGATGAAATGTTTTATGATATGCATATGCTAACAATAATTATTACATGCACATTTCTTGTAGAATTAGAGGTACATAAAAGAAAATTTGGTTCTTATATTAGGACTGGAGTTATGGAATATGCTCAAGGATCTTACAACCATGAGGAATATTCATAGGTC
The DNA here is from genome assembly GCA_010110895.2 of Picea sitchensis. Taxonomy (NCBI): domain Eukaryota; kingdom Viridiplantae; phylum Streptophyta; class Pinopsida; order Pinales; family Pinaceae; genus Picea; species Picea sitchensis. The sequence goes on along the minus strand of SNQJ01S0041231.1, from coordinate 67,230 downwards.
TACATGGCAGCATGGGCAATGTTGAGACAGAATCAAATGGTAGAAGAGGCAAGAAGGATCTTGTAATTATGAGAAGCCCGCATAGGGAAGTGAAGAGCTATAGAGATGATAATGAATTGATTATGAAGTCTTAGGAAGAGAAACTTTAGAGCTTAAATATGTTTCATAACCAATTCAAAAAAGACTCTGACACCAGGCAAGAGGCTAGTGATAGACAAGTGACAACATCTAGATCCCATAGAAAAAAATATGATCATGGAAATGATAGACAGTTGAGAAGCATGAGTAAGAGCCATCATTCTCCAAATAAATCCACCAGATGAACTCGTGCAAGTTCAGGGCTAGGGAGCAACCCAAGTGTGTCTCATGTTTAGAGGAAAAGAATAAGGCTTGAGTCAGACATCTTGCAAGGTGAGATCAGGAAGATCAAGCCACTTACTTTCAATGGTGATCATAAGAAAGGAGAAGAGGCCAAGGCATGGCTATTGGAAATGAAAAAATATTTCCACCTACATGATTACCCCTCTCGGGTAGAAGATAGAATTGCAATTTACCAATTGCAAGCAAATACAACCATGTGGTGGGATCAACTTAAGCAAGACAAGAACCTTGATGAGAAGAGGATCTCATGGAGGTAGTTCAAAGGATATTTCCAAGAGAAATATTTTTCCGAGCATTATTATGAAAGAAAGATGAAAGAGTTCTTTGAACTCAATTTGGTAATCATGACAATGGACGAATGTGAAAAGAGGTTCTTTGAATTGTTGAAGTATGTTGACTTCATCAAATATGAGAAGGTCAAAATCCAAAGGTTTCTAAGTGGGTTACCCTCCTTCTACAGTGACAAGATTCAGTATGATAACCCCAAGACCTTAGATGAAACAATAAGGATAACAAGACATATTTATGAGCAAAGTAGAGGAAGACTAGTTTTCCAAAAAGCTTGGAATGACAAGATGAAGGGTAAAAAGGACCAAAGGCAGAAAGCTCTTAAGCCACCATTTTTCAAGAATAAGACCCAAGCAAATCAACAAGGACAGTCAACCCAAAATGAATAAAAAATTGCATATTCATTTGGGAAAAGGCCAAGGAAACAACCTCTACAATGTTGGGGTGTGAGGAAAATCATTTATATAGGGACTTCTCTCACAAAAGAGAAATAATGAGGACTGTCCACAACATTCAAAAGGCTGAAAAAGTGGAAGATATGGGAGGAAACATGTCAAGGATTTATGCATCTTTGGACAACAAGAAAGCAAAGTATCAATATCCCATGATTGAAGTGGAAGGTAAGATTGATAACCAACCCATATAAATTTTAATTGATTATGGAGCTAGCCATAGTTAAATAAATTCTAACATTGTTTAAAGATTTCACTTCCAAATGAGTAAGCATAATAAATATTGGTTAATTCAGTTAGCCATAGGAGCTAAGAGGAAAATTAATGAGTTGGTTAAATATTGTCTAATAGACATGAATGGACTCAACACAAATGTATATGTAAACATCGTACCATTGGGCTCATATGATTGTCTAATTGGAATGGATTGGTTGGAAAAACATCATGATGTCCTAGAATGTTACAACAAGACAATCACATGTCTTGATGAAGAAGGGAAACAAGGCAAGATTCAAGACATTTCAAGAGTTGTAGATGTTAGAGAGATTTCAACTATGCAACTGAAAAAGAGATTTAGAAAGGGATGTCAGATTTTTGCAGCCCATATAGAGGAGGAAACCAAATGTAATCTTGAGGGATTTTGATGTTTTTAGAGAAATATCAGGATTTCCACCAAAGAGAGACATTGATTTCTCTATTAATTTCGTGCCATGAGCTGCCCTAGTGTCCAAGACACCTTACAGATTCGGTATACCAGAACTGAAATAATTACAGATGAAACTTGAAGAATTGTTAAGGAAGGGGTACATACGCCCAAGTGTGTCATCTTGGTGAGCACAAATCCTTTTTTTAAAGAAGAAAGATGGAACCTTAAGGCTATGTATTGATTTCAGACTATTGAATAAGGTCACCATAAATAAAAAATATCCTTTGTCAAGAATTGATGATTTGTTTGATCAGTTGAAAGGTGCAAGGATCTTTTCAAATATTGACTTGAGATCATGTTATCATCAAGTAAGGATAAAAGAAGAAGAAATCAACAAGATGACATTTAGGATAAGATATGGGCATTATGAATTCACGGTAGTGACATTTGAACTATCAAATGCCACAACATTTTTTTGTCCTAATGAATGGAGTGTTTAGGGAGTTCTTGGAAAAGTTTGTAAATGTGTTCCTAGATGATATACTTGTCTACTCTAAGTTAGAACAAGAACATGAAAAAAATTTAAGAATGGTGTTGCAAGTTTTAAGAGAACATAAATTGTATGCTAAGCTAAGTAAGTGCAGCTTTTATCAAAAGAAGATTCACTACTTGGGACATATCATTTCAGCAGATGAGATAGCAGTGGATCCCGAAAAAATAAATACCATTAGAGGATGGCCAACACCAAGAAATGTGACAGAGGTTAGATCATTCACGGGTCTTGCCGGTTACTATTGAAGATTCATAAAATGATTCTCAAAGATTGCAAGTCCAATCACTTCTTTGAAAAATAAGGAGGTGAAGTTTGAATGGACTTCAAAGTGTGAAGAGAGTTTTCAACAATTCAAGGAAATATTGACAAGTGCATCGATATTGAAGATTGCAGATCCGGATGAAGATTTTTTTTTTTGTGCACTGATGCATGCAAGGAAGGGCTCAATGGAGGCCTTAGTAAAAAAGATCATGAGGTATTCTATGAGTCCAGAAAATTAAAAGAGCATGAGAGAAATCATGCTACCCATGATTTAGAGTTAGAAAAAATCATCCATGCATTAAAAATGCTGATACATTACCTCATGGGTAAGAAATTTGATCTAAGAACATACCACTATGGTCTGAAACATTTTTTTGAACAACCAACACTAAATGACAGACAAACTAGATGGATTGAATTTATAAGCGAGTATGACTTTGAAATTAAGCATATAAAGGGAAAGGAAAATCAAGTGGTTGATGCACTCAGTAGGAGAGCTCATGAAGTACATATTGCAGGGATCAACATGTACATGACATATCTGAAAGACAAAATTGTTGCATCAACAAATTCATATTAGAATTATTTAAAAATAAAAAATATATTACAAGGAGGAAATTTTTACCATAAATTTAATTCTTATGAGCTGAAAGAAGATGAAATTTTCATGTACAAGGGAAAAGTATATGTGCCAAATTCCAGTGAGCTGAAAAATGCAGTTATGAAGGAAATGCATAATGTGTCATATGTTGGGCACCCAAGATATCATAAGATAATTGCAGCTGTAAGAAGCCAACACTTTTGGCTAGGAATGATGAATAAGTGGTTAATTACATATCCAGATGTCTAGAGTGTCAGAAAGTGAAGAATGAACATAGGTATCTAGCAGGGATGTTATAGCCATTGCCCATTTCAGAATGGATGTGGGAAGTAGTTACAATTGATTTTATGACTTAGTTTCCCAGAACAATGAAGCCACATGATTCCATCATGGCGGCGCTTGATAAATTAACTAAGGAAACACATTTTATTCCAGTACTAAAGACAACACTAAAGGAAACAAATATTGTAGAGATCTATATGAAGGAAGTTAATAGGCTACATGGAGTTCCTAAGATAATAGTTTTAGATAGAGATCCAAAGTTTTCTTTGAATTTTTGCAAGGGTTTGTTTAAGGGATTTGGGACAAATCTAAATCTTATTACAACGTATCATTGAAAGTCAGATGGGAAAACAAAGAGGACTAACAAGATAATTGAGGACATGCATAGAATGTATGTGATGGATCAAACATCGAAGTGAGAAGATAATATCCACTTAGTGGAATTTTCCTACAATAATGGGTATCAAGCCTCATTGAAAATGAGTCCATTTGAAGCATTGTATGGAAGAAAGTGTAACACTTCAGTGAGTTGGGATAATCCAACAGATAAAGAAGTTGTTGAGCATGATTTGTTATAGGAAATGGAAATGCATATGGAAAAGATAAAACCAAATTTAAAGGCTGCCCAGGATAGGCAGAAAAATTTTGCAGATAAGAATAGAGTGTTTAGAGATTTCAAAGTGGGTGAATATGTGTTTTTAAAAGTGAAGGCAAAGAGAAGTTCGCTAGGATTAGGAAGTTTCCTGAAGTTGGCAGCGAGATATTGTGGGCCTTTGAGATATTAGAAAAGATAGGGTCAGTTGCATACATGCTAGCATTACCTACATTCATGAGAGTGCATAATGTATTTCATTTGTCATTGTTAAATAAATTTTTTCTTGACCCTAACCACATAATTGATTGGAATGTGAACTAGGTGGAGCAAGAAGGAAATTTTCGGGTGGAACCAATATGCATTCTAGACTAGAAAGTCAAAGTGCTCAGAAACAAGGTCGGAGAGTTGGTAAAGTTTCAATAGACCTACTATGGTCCTAAAGATGACACATGGTAGCATGAAGAATACCCACAATTTTTTGACAATTTTGAAGAGAACAGAATGAAAGACTCCATTTTGAGTAGCTAGAGTTCCAAAACCACATCTTAGAATCCTAGCCAACTGTGTTGGGGACCTTGATAAAAAAATGGCCCAGTCCTTGGGTTAGCCTTGATAAAATGATGTTACATCCCTTGGGTTAGCTATGATAAACAAATGGTGCATTCCTTGGGTTGGCGAGTTGAGAGGGATATGAGATTTTGGTTGGGACTGTTGTTCGACTGTAAAATTGTAGAATTTTATTTTTTGAAAGTATTGTGATGTAAATTTTCATATATGTGTATCGACATAGTGTGCATCGAGGACGACACACAATTGTAGGGGAGGCAGAATGTAACATCCCCACTATAATCCCCAGTTTAATTATGCTTAATGTATATATATTGTGTGGCTATGACCAAAACAATGTAATATGTGAATTGTATTTATGTGTTTTAATACTAAATGGGACATGGACAAGAGATGGGGCTGAAATAATCCATAAGAGAGGGGAGAGTCTAAGAGAATGTCTAAGAGGGGGTCCAAGGGGCAATTACCCATGTATATTAATCCAACCCATTTTCCTAAATTTGCTATTGATACATAAACCTTCTAATTTCTGATTAAGTGTTCCCAAAGCCAATCATTGAATACATGTAAGAGGGTGAGTGTGAGTAGTCACATCCCAAATTTATTGGGCACATGGGGGATGAGTAAAATCATATTGGGGAAGTGTGTGAGTCAAACAAGTAAGCCAAATTAAGGAAATCTGTATGGGTTGGGACAACAGTTTTACACATTGAGTTTTGGTGCATGAACAACAAGTCAAGAGAGGGAAGGAGAGCTTGGAGCTGGTGCATCCATGGAGGGAGAATTCTAGAGAAAAGATGGAGCAAATTGGAGCTGAAGACTGAAGAACCAAATTGTCAGGCCTAAAGTGTGAACTCCTGAGCGAGTTGCACTATAACAACAAGTGTTTTTTGTTGGTTGTTGGTATTTTTTCCTAGCAACAAGATCCTTTGAGTTCTCACATGAAATATTCCTAGTTACCTATGCTAGAGAGACCCTGATAAATGAATGGGATGCCCAAGGGACTGAGATCAGTGAAGGGGTACATTCCTTGGGTTGGGCGAGTCAAGAGGAAGAGAGTTGGTGGAAAATCGAGATAGTTGTAGGAGAATAACGGTGGGTTGTGAGTTTATGAGTTGTGAGTGGACTGTGAGAGACCACCCTCTTTTGTGGATTACTAGCCTCAGCTCGGGGGTGACTTGATGTTGATATTTGGAACAGTTAGTCTACAGTTGGGTGGAACGTCCATCCCAAACAACTAGTTGCACAACCATTGTTAAAAGATAAGTGTTTATCTTTTTTTTGTCTTGTATTTATGTGTTTAATTGTTGTGCATGATCTCTATAAATGAGAACAAATTTTATATGTTGTTGTAATGAATTTTATTAGTTGCCTTCATGTCTATTTTGGTATGTTGTAGATGCATCAATTAAATGGTAGTGAAAAATAGCTAAATATGGTTTTAATTCGTAGTTGAAAGCTACATGAATTTAATTAGCTATTGAAATTTCATTTTTATTAGTATTCTGCATTGTAATGTCCCTCAGATGGGCTTGGGGATGTTACAACTACCAACACTATATAAATGAAGTTGTGGGCCACCCCACCATCAATCAAGGCTATGAGATGTTGTCCCCATAATAATCCTCTGAACCTGAAAGTGTAGTATCTAGGGGTGTTTGATAGAGCGACAATAGTCCCATCCTTGGCTTCCACACGAGGTTGATCATCACTCGAGTCTCCCTGCTCGTTGCCCTATCCCTATGTAGCTTCCTCCTCTTCCTCGTCACTTTATGAGTGAACCTCTATATAGTATACCTTGCTCTTCCCCATGCACCTATGTCCTAGCTCCCAAGGCTCTTTGTAACTGAAGAAAAGTTTTTTCCTTCTCAACTCATTGTGGGTTGCCTCGTCTAACTTCTCATTTTCAGTCCACTCTTTCTGAAAAGGTTTCTTATCTTTGTTTTTCTGGGGAATGAAAGTCTTGGAGAAAGGTTTGTTCTTTGGGACCGCATCCTCCATGTCCCATGTCTTGATGATGACATCATGTAGAAACTCTGGTTTGAAGGATTTATCCCAACCACACAGTGGCTTAGATAATCCTTCCGTGAACAACATAACTAGCCTTTGTTTCGATATGTTTGTCACTGTGACAACAAGCCTATGGAACTATGTAATGTAGGCATCCAGTTTCCCAACTTGTCTGAGTTTTCCTAACTCTCTGACATGCAGTTTCAGATCCTTTTTTTCAAATCGCTCCATCAACTTCTTTGTGAAGTCCAGATAGGAAGTAATGCTAACATGTCCCATAGTGACCAATCCATGGTACCACCACTCATAGGAATTTCCATCTAAATGCAAGGTAGCGAATTTAATTTCTTCTTCTTTTGTCATAGGGTTGAGTTGGAAGTAGGTGTCCAACTTCTGTACCCATGCTCTATCTGTGCATTTGTTGGAACCATGAAAGGAAACAATGGATAAATTTCCAACCTTTTGCATGAGATCAATGCTTTGTTGACCCTTGTTGAAATCCCTTGGTCTGTTCATGTATTTGGTAGTACAATAGTCTTGTAGTGACATGGTCACCTAAAACTCCTCACCAAGAGTCTGGTACTCCCTTAAGTAATCATTAAAGGTTTAACCTTTTCCTTGCTGCCCTTGATTTCTTGTTTGTTTCTCCCTCAAGAACTGAGGCAAAATAAGTCTATGAATCACTCTACTGGTGGTCCTAGTGTTGTTTTGTGAGGGAATATTGTTGTTGTTTCCTTCTACATGATTCCCATTGTTTCCATTAATACCCCCTGAACCATTTTTACCTGCATGGTTTTGGTTCTCTTGAGTACTATTGATTAACTGATTCATGAGTTGTACCAGCTATCCGCCCCCCCCCCTATAATGTTTATGGTACTGCCCTCAATTTGCTCATCCTTGTCCTCCATGTTTTCCTCTTCTTTTGATGAAAATATGTTTTTTTATTCTTGTTGTATTCTACTTTTGTAAGTGGTATATTATTTGTCCTCCCACCCCATAAAACAACAAACACTCACATAATGCCAGGACTATGGATCTGATACCACTGTAAAATCCCCACTATTTCTTTTGGGATTTTTACTTAGTTTAGCAGTGTAGACATTTTGTCAAACAGTTTGCACACAAGCATTCTATCAAATAATTTATATGTATTTCTAATCTCTGTTGTGATTTACAATGAAATACCAATATTGAAACTCAAAAACATTTATTGCATTAAATATTTTTGACAACTGAAGTACATTGAAAAATCCAGCAAACAATACAGTGGCAATAAATGAGGAACCCGATATATATATTTTTGTAGACTGCCTCTGCAAATACCTAGATGAAATTTATGGATGTAGATGAAAGTTGTTTGTATCCATCCTTCCTAGCAGCAATAAACTCGTTACCAGCAACAATGACAACAACCACAAATGAGGGTGACCTCCTCCAAAAGGAACTGGACCCCTACCTCAGTCAGCTTGACCCTTGCTACAGAAAACTCGGCCAACAACAGTTCTCTCAGCCCCAACACCTGAGAATCGACCCCAAACAACAAGATAACTCGACCCCTTCAACACTAAATGCAACCACAAATCAATTCAACCCTCCTCAATAAGAAATCGACCTCTAAGATAAGAAAACTTAGTCCACCAACACAAGAAATGCAACCACAAACTCAACTCGCCCTCCTCAAGCAAAATCGACCTCTACATAGGCAAACTCAATTGCCAAATGATGAAACCTTGGCCACAATGAAGCACAATAAAAGGACCTGAGTGATTTCTTCCATGATCAACTAGGGTGGATAGTCTCACCACCGAATCCAATATTTATCTATGGTTTTTCATCTCAAGAGCCAAAAGCCACAAGAGCTCTTCAAATTCCTTTTGCAAAATAAGTTATGAATGAATCAGAGAATGAAACCCCATTCTCTTTTATAAAATTCAAACTCAAGTGACTTTTTTGTTCTCCAAAATAACATAAAATGACTTTATAAAGTTTTTAGTCATTTTCTCCCAAAAGTCACTTTTTACCTCTTTTTAATTTAATCAATTATTTAATGTCAACTTTAATGTTTCTTTTTCTCATAGGAGGACTTAATAGTCTATTTAATTCCCGTAGGCTATAATCAGATAAAGAGAATTATTTAATTAATGTCAATTTGAGAGAAAATAAATATTAAAGTTGATATTAATTAATTAATTAAATTAAAAAGGGGTTAAAAGTTACTTTTGGGAGAAAATGACTAAAAGCTTTATAAAGTCATTTTATGTTATTTTGGGGGGAGTGAAAAAGTCACTTGAGGTTTATAAAAGAGAATGGGGGTGTATTGTCTAATTCATTCATGACTTATTTTGCAAAAGGAATTTGAAGAGCTCTTGTGGCTTTTGGCTCTTGGGATGAAAAACCCTAGAGAAAGACTGGGTTCGGTGGTGAGACTATTCACCCTAGATGATCGTGGAGGAAATATCACTAAGTTATTTTCATTGTGGCTGAGATTTCATCATTTGGAAACTGATTTTCCCTTTGTAGAGATCGATTTTGCTTGAGGAGGGCAAGTTGAGTTTGTGGATGCATTTCTTGTGTTGGTGGACTGAGTTTCCCAATCTTAGAGGCCGAGCTATTATTGAGGAGGGTCGAACTGATTTGTGTCTGCATTTATTGTTGAAGGGGCCGAGTTTTCTTGTTGTTTGGGGTCAATTCTCAGGTGTTGGGACCGAGAGAACTGTTGTTGGCCGAGTTTTTTGTAGCAGGGGTCGAGTTTACTGAGGTGGGGGCTGAGTTCCTTGTGGAGAAGGTCTCCTTCACTTGTGGCTGTTGTCATTGTTGCTGGCAATGAGTTCACTGCTGCTAGGAAGGCTGAACACATGCGACTATCATCTACAACCATATTCATCTAGGTATTTGCAGAAGTGGCCTACAAAATATATACCAGGTTCCTCATTTATTGCTATTGTATTGTTTGTTGGATTTTTCAATGTACTTCAACTGTCACAAATATTTAATGCAATAAATGTCTTTGAGTCTCAAAATTGGTATTTCATTGTAAATCGCAGCAGAGATTAGAAATACATATAAATTGTTTGATAGAATGCTTGTGTACAAATAGTTTGGCGAAATGTCTACACTGCTAAACTAAGTAAAATTCCCAAAATAATTAGTGGAGATTTTACACTTTCTGCAATGCATTTTGAGGGAGATGTGTAACTTATTTTGTGTTCAACATGGAGTTGACACGTTATATTTAAAAAATATATTAATAATACAAAAATATTTCAATGTTTATTATAAATAAAATATTTTAGTAAATATTTCAATGTCCATCTTAACTAAAATAGTTTTACATCAACTTTTTTTTTTTTTGTCTGGAGGAATCAGCAACTAGTTGGGCACGTGCTCGCGTTACACGTGGCCGTGTTATCCAACCGCTACCCCTATAACCTCCA